>RSEF01000018.1:56939-174028 GCA_003993805.1 Himantopus leucocephalus
GCTGAATATGAGCCAGCAGCGTGCCCAGGTGGCCAAGAAGGCATCCTGTCTTGTATCTTGTGTATAGTGTTGACAGCAGGACTATGGAAGCGATTGTCCCCCCCATACTCAGCATTGGTGAGGCCGCNGTTGACAGCAGGACTATGGAAGCGATTGTCCCCCCCATACTCAGCATTGGTGAGGCCGCACCTTGAATACTGTGTTCAGTTTTGGGCCACTCACTACAAGAAAGGCAATGATGGAAGGTGCTGGAGCGCATCCAAAGAAGAGCAACCAAGCTGGTGAAGGGCCTAGAGAACAAGTCTTATGAGGGGCAGCTGAGGGAACTGGGATTGTTTAGTCTGGAGAAAAGGAGGCTGAGGGGAGACCTTATTGCTCTCCACAACTACCTGAAATGAGGTGGGTGTTGGTCTCTTTTCCCAAATAACAAATGATAGGATAACAGGAAATGGCCTCAAGTTGCACCAGGGGAGGTTTAGTTTGGATATTATGTAAAATTTCTTCACTGAAATGGTTATCAAGCATTGGAACAGGCTGCTGAGGGAAGTGGTTGAGTCACCATACCTGGAGATATTTAAAATATGTGTAGACAAGGAGCTTAGGGACATGGTTTAGTGGTGGACTTGGTAGTGTTAGGTTTATGGTTGGACTCCATGACCTTCAGGGTCTTTTCCAACCTAAATCATTCTGTGATTCTAAAGAGACACATGGCCACACATCATTCATCCCAACTCCCCATACACTTAAGCAGAAAGAAGCCCTGGTCTCTGAGTTGGAAGGGAATCATGGTGTCTTCCAGCCAAGACCCCAGTCTTGGAGTCTGGAGAGGCCTAGAGACAGTCCCCGGTCTGGAGGGGCCTGAATGCCAAGGACCTTAGGATGTGCTACAGGTCATCGACCCCTTCAGTACTGAGACAGCCTTTGTAACCTGTGGGAGGCACCTTCTTGTCACCTTTTGCAGTACAGGGAGCCTTGCAACCTGAAACAGCATCTCTTGATTACCGTCCCTGGACAATCAGGTGCATAGGGCAAGCAGTGAGAAGCTCAGATGTAGTTCACTGCCCTTGAAAACCACAGAGCAAACTGCTGAGCTGGACAAATACAGGACAAATACAGGACAGATGAAGGTCTTGAGTGAACGGGATGAGGAAGAAGAGGTGTGCAAGGACAGTGTTATGAGTATAACATGGGTCCAGAAGACACAGCTATGTTGTCGAGGCTTTTCTGTATTAATGTGATGGTGAATTATGCAAGAGGTCGCCTAATGACAGACCAACAAAGGAAAGACATAGGGAATAAGCCACCAACAAAATGCAGAACTGAGACAGTCTGAGCAGAATAAATAGTAGAAAGAGGGAGATAAGGGGGAAGAGGAACCTGTGGAGGCTGACAGAGGAAAATAGAGATTCAACAGATGAGAGATACTAAATGTAAGGCAGCAAGCAGAGAGAGCAAAGAGCCACAAGAGACCAGGACCAGTTGTGATCAAGAAACAGGCAGTCAGCAGCTTCCAGACAGAAGATAAATCTAGCACAGACCAAAGATGAGATCCAGGTAAAATCCACAGGAGAGACAGAGGTCTGGGGGTGAGCAGGATTCTGGCTTTGGTAACCAGATTCGGGTATTCGTAACCATCATGTTTTAGTTCCTGGCTGGAAGAAAGAGGCTGGAGCTCTGTGTGAAGAATGTACTTTCTTGAGTGAGCTTTAGGGTGTGGGGTGTTTTGGGGTTTTTTGGGGGTTTGGTTTTTTTTTCAGGCATGTGATATTTGGAAGCAATAAAGAGCAGAAGAAAGCAAAATCAAAGTAACAGAGAGGAGGAAGGAAGAGTGGAGTTGAGGTGTGTCAATGCCAGGAAGGGTGGAAGGGAACAAATCAAAAACAAGCAAAAGAAAAATCTCCAACTCTTTGGGGAGAGGAGTTCAATGTGACAGAGGAAGGAAAAAGGAAAGACAGGAGATCAGCGAAGTACACGGGTAGATTTTATTGAACTTCATTTGAAAAAGGTATCACAGGAGATGAACTGATCAGTCATTGACTGATCTATCTATCTATCTATCTGTATATCTGTCCGTTTATCTGGTAACTTGGGTATGGTCAGAATATTATGACCCCTGAAGCATATTAAACACGGAGATCCCCAGCACCTGAGGTGTCCAGGAAAGCATAATGTTTTGCCTGGGGCTGCTGGTGCAGCTCTGCACAAAGAGGAGCAGTCCTATAAGGGCTGGAGTGAAAGCCAGCATAGAAACAGCAGCAGCTGTAGATAAGGCTCATGAAGTCTGGTGGAAATTAAGAAAGTGGATTTGTGGAGAGAGTTTATGGAACTGAACTCTTCCACGAACAAGAATGGACGTTGCAGTATAACAAAGTAGACATAGTGCTACAGGGAAAGGGTGCAGAGTGGAGATGGAGATGGCAGCTGAAGGAACTTGGGGAATAACCATCGTGAATTGCATCAGCAACTCAGGTGGGAGAAGAGGTGGCTGGATGCCATTGGATGACACTAATTGATGTATGGTGGGAGATAAAGCAGGACAAAATAGGAAGGCCAAAAGGAGAATCGTTTACTGGAGGCAGTGTTGTGGGAAGTGAAGGGGTTGACTCTGAAAGGACACAATGAGATGGAGAAGTGTGTATGGTTGAGGCAGGAACTGAGGGGCCTGAAGAAAGTGTGAAGAAATGATTGCCTGTGCCCAAGGGTAGCTCAGAGGGTAATGTGGAGCGATGTCTTTGCTGGGTGAGCAACAGGTAGGTGTGATGGTTAAAAAAAGTACAGACCAAAACCAGCAGAGGCAGGACCTGTGCAAGGAGAGCATTTACTCTGACAAGAGCATCATTGTGTTGGAGCCATTGCTTAGAGTGAACACTTTGGTGGTTACTTCTCTGACAGCTTCACACATGGTTGGTAGCAAGCATTTAGTATCTCATTTCACTGTTGTAACCATCTCGCTTTTACCACTAGCTTGTGCCAAAACTGCTTCTTTAGGCCTTCTTTCCTGTACCAAGTCAGTAGAGGTTATGCTTGCTTTCTTTTAAGATTTTAGAAGATATAAATCTTTCTCTGGATCTCAATATTACTGTTTTAGACAACAGCATCTATAAGCATTGCAGAAAATTTTCTATGCAACAAATTCAAAACACTGTTTTCTTATAGTTGTTAGCTAAAGTTCTGGTTAACTTGGAGACAAGGAATTGCAAAGCCCAGGAACTGCCAGGAGAAAAAGCAACATAAATAAAAAAGTGCTATGGTTTATCAGGAAAGAAATAACCACTCAGCATTATGTTATCCTCAGTGGGCCTACATCTTAAATACCTTGTGTAGTTCTGTTCGTCCCACCTGGAGCTAGGTCAGGCACATAACAGGAGGATTTTGGGATCAGAACTGGTCACCCTGAACAACAAATGATTGGGGCAAGAGGGAAGGAACATGACAGTGAGCTGTCAGATCGTGGGTTGACTACAAAAAGTAAGTAGCTGTCTCTTCCCATGCAAGAGCTAAGACAACAAATTAACGTGGAGAGGTGCAGATTAGTAGGAAGCAAAAGGAGATGCTTCATATTGAACATCACTGTGCTGTGCAGCTGTTTTCTACATAATGTTATGGGAAGTTTATTAGAGTTCCAAAATCAGCTCATGGGAGAAAAAAAAATCTGTCAAGTGCTGTTGAAATACAATACTGCCACTGTTGGGGAAGAGAGTCCCTGAGCAGGGATCTCCAGGGGCTCAAAGTGTAATCTAGGGACAAATTACGATGCCTTTCATTACAAAGCTTTCTTCTCTCACCCTTTCCGAAGAAACTGTTACTTACTGGTCGCTGTCTGTGCTAGGATATTGGACTATATAGACCTTTGGCCTAACCCAAATTTTTACTTTTCATAGACTTAGGAGGTAAGAAACAAATTTGTTTCAGTAATAGAGAAGACTGAGGAGAAGCATAAAGCCACAAAGGACAAAAAAGGCATTGACAACACATCTTCCCTTCAGTGTATGTATGCATCACAGCAATCAGGCAGTTAATTATACTCTTAAGCATGCAAGTGCAGGCATTTTCATGGTAACGTGAGCAGCCTTTACCCCTTTTAAATAGACTTTCCAGAAAGTGAAAGGGCAGTGAGAAGGGCCCCTGAAGCCTGGACCTGTGAGCAGAGAGGCATGTTGGAGAAGTCAGCTTAAAGACATCTAAGCAACTGATAAAAAAAGAGTCCTAGTCTCTTTGAGCAAACAACCAGAGACAAATGATACAGTCTTAAAGCATTTGCTAAGTCTACCAAAAAAAAAAAAAAATCATAGCTCTGTAAATAAAAAGACTCTAACTTATGCTTTAGCTCCAGGAGACTGAGTGTTTGGTTTTCTACTTTATAAAACAGGAAGTCAAAATAAAATCAGAGCTAGATGTTCTCATCCTCTACTTTCAGGGACTTGTGAAAAAAACACTGCAAACAGAGCATGCAGCATTAACCAGTGAGGCTGGACTGTTTGTCCCTACAATAAATACTTCACTAGTGCATGTTTGTAATTTTTTTTCATTTGTATAAGGACCAAGACAGTAATTTATACAAGCAAGATTCTTTGAGCTAGAAATGTGACATTAGTATTTCTGTGGTTTGAGTCAAGATGGAACACACTGGCTGCAGAAACTTCACTAGTTCAATGTCAGCTGTGCAAACAGCATTCTTGGGCCATTTTGTCTTGACCATCAGTTCAGAAATTGCCATTGTATTTAATGAAACCACGTGAGAGAAACGGTAGTTGGCACCTGTGTAGCAAACCAGGAAAGATTACAAGAGCTAAGTTAAACCAATTGCTTCAACTTTGCACATAGCTTTGCTTTTAAGGGCCTGATGAAGGACACAGGTCACAATGACCTGTGAGGGTTCAAAAAAACTTTCAGCCCATTCAGCTTGTAGAAGACGTCTTGATTTGACTCACAGCAGTAGTTACAATTGCTCCTATTCAGGGGTCTTGTGTGAACCCTTTCATGAGTAGTGCAAATCACTATGAGCATCTCTGACCTTCTACAACCTGGTTCTCTGTCCATCCTAAGCCCTGCAAAGCAGAATTGTCTCTTCTTGTGGTTGTACAGTGGCCAACACGGATGCAGACCAGTCCAACAGATCACTTTCTGTCAGGCCCCTAAGTGCACCAATGGGGCTTAACTGCCCTCACCAGGCTGACCTGGGGCTTCCACCCACGCCCATGGTTCCTGGAGCACCATTTAAGTTCAGGCCTGAGCTATGTCGTAGGTGTCTAGGCTATGTTGTAGGTGCAGCTACCGCTTTGCCTCTTGGATGGACCTTGGACATGTGCCTTGTCTCCTAGTCCTGTGTCTGCCTCATCTCCTATTGTGCCTGACAAAATTCTATGGATGAACCTGGTTCATCACCTCACCTTGTCTTAGGTTGTTGCTGCACCCCATTACCAGCACCCTGCTTTTTCCATACTTTTCAGACCAGTGCCCCTGGTCAGTGAGGGCTCTGCCTGTGCTGAGGTCACTTAGCTCCTGGTTTGTTCCACCCTCATGGAGTAACCCTGCCTCTTGCTGCTTCCTGACACCATTGCTCAGCACATTTTTCATCAAGAAACATGACTATTTGTGATAGTTATACGTAAAACATTAGAAGATGTAAGAAGCAACTAGGGTGATAACAGGGAAAAGAACTGTCCAGTATGTGGTCCCTTTCCAAACTTGGCACCCTGTCATCCACCTGGCATGTGGAGATGCTGGGTGCTTTGGTGCTTCCAAGATTGTAGCTCCCCATGATATAAAGGTTCAGCATCACTTCTTTCTAACCGCAAATTATGCCCTCCTCCTTGAGCAAGGTATCTTGTGCTGCACCACCACTGCTTTGCCCTAGAAGAACACTTTAAGTGGAAGGCTTTTCCCTGAAATCCTATCAAAGGTTTCAGATTAGGGTTAAGTAGTAATGCTTGAAGTAAGGTATGTAATGTGGCTACAGATCTGGTGTCCTCTGCTGACCATATGTCAAGGTCATATGCAAAAAAAATGATGCAGTTACAAATATGTCACATGGGACATCACAGGACATGGCCTGTCATCTCCTCTTCCCTTGCACTCTTCCAAATTGGGATACACTGAGGGACTGTAAGACTGACAATGAACAAGAATGAGTCAACCATGGCAATAAAGCCAGATTTTAAAAAAGCAGGCAGCTTTCACATTTGTGGCCGAGGTGATGGATTTCTGGGCAGTTGGGTCTGTGCCTGCACTTCGTCCAGCACCAGTCCTGGTAACACACCTTGCAATTTTCAACTGACACAGCTGCAGTTCTCTAGTCTGAAGCCCTCTAAGGCAAAAAGGGAAGGCACAGTGACATCTGGTGTAAAAGATTGCAACATGCACTCCAAAAACTGCATTGTAAGATGCAGAAATGGTTTTGAACTGTAGGAAGGTGAAAGGGCACTGGCAAATAATCCTAGGGTTTCTCTGCAGGCAGCAAGTTGCTTAAAGAGAAAAACACGTGGGAAAGCTATGCCTGACATAACATCTCCTACATTTAAAAAAATAAACACCTAGAAGCAGTTTACCCTTTGTTCCGGAGAATTTGTAGATTCATTTTCAGTGTTATTTTTAGCAGAGTTTTTTTATTGCGATAGATTTAATTATGCTGCTGATTAGATTGCTTGTTTCTCTGTTCGTCTCAATGACTGGTCTCTTAACCATGCTTTTGTCAAGCACCTGCTGCGTTTCTTGTCTGTAACCAGAATAGAGCTGGAGCCTCACCATCTGAACTTTTTGGATCTCCAGTGTAAACCAAATCAGCACGGATCAGTCTAAATGCATGTACTCAGAACAAGACTGCCGAGTTCACCCATGGGGCAGAAGCAGAGGAGTGCAGGGCCTTGCTGGGCCATGTCCTGTTTTAACCACAAAACCCAATCAAGTCTGAGCCTATGATGACCTTTGACACGTTCTTGAAACTCAGATTTTTTGCTGCTTTTTGTTTCGTCTCCAGTGGTGGAAATCCCCATGCAGCCAGGGAAGGGCGCACGGACAAGCACGCACCTGGTGCTCCTTCCCTCAAACTCCTGCCATTGCCCATACAGCTGCAGGACCTTCTGCCACCACAGGCTGAATCTCAAGCTCCAGCATTGCTTGGAGTAAAATCTTTCTCCCAGCAGCCTAAATCTGTTTCAGAATTAAGCAAACTTCTGACATCCTCAGCATAAGAATTTGCAGCTTGACTGTGCAGCCTGAGAGGAATTACCACCTTTTGCTCATTTTTGGGGTGAATTGAAATGCTTCTAGCAGGAGGGATTTGGGAAGAAAAGAGCTTTCCTGGCTTGTTTCAACTTCAAGTAAGAAAGGGGGCCCACAACTGCAGGGTACAAAAAAAAAAAAACCAAACCAAACCAAACCAAACCAAAACCAAACCAAACAAAAAAAACCCCAACCAAACCAAAAAACCCCAAGAAACAGGCAGGTACACTTGAAAACTAATACAGGCTGGGAAGAGATGTAGAAGGCTGTTGAGGGGGAGGCTTCACACCCCTGGACTTCAGATGAGTTAGGAGTGGCCAGTAAAAATGAGCCTTTAGCTTCTTGGACATAAGCCCCCGTGCAAAACCCCAAACTTTGAACATGGAAAGAAGTGTTCATTTGCGAAACACAAGACCGATAGAAGGTTTTCTCTTCCAAATAGAAAATGGTTAATTAAATGTTCCTTGGGTACTGTTGAGTTTTACTAACCTACTTGACTTCTGGGTTTTTATCAGACACGAGTTAATAAACAGGTACAGCTCATGAAGGACTGCAGGGCACTTCCTTCAAAGGAGGAAATAATTACTGGGCACTGAAACAAAAGACACTCTCTGGAGTCCAGACCTATATAAGCACCCTAGGGCGATGCCTTCTGTCTGCTAGGTAGAGCAGGCTACTGTCGATAAAAGACAAACTTTGCTTTTATCATAAAAGGAGCAGTGTTGGGGCTCCAAACACTCCCAAGACTGTTTGGGAACTGTGGGTCAGTGTGACTGCGCATATGAGAAAAACTTGCAGAAATGCCATTTTGTAAGGTAGATTGACACAAACATTTCATCTTAGGTGATAAAGTGTTGGGTTTGTGTGAAAAGGGTCAGTTCTAAATGGTTCTAACAGATTGCAAGGCTTCCCGGGCTCATGGGTTATATTAAACATCCAGCTACAATGTATGCTGTTTGCAGGAAGTCCCTGTCTGACATAAAAAATAAATAAAAAAAATACAAGATTTTCCTCAAATCAATTGATGGAGCTTTTATTGCATAGGAGGTCACTGCAGAGTACACAGTCTTACTGCTGAAGCACGTATGCCTGAAATGCTGCATTCTTCCACAAGTTCCCTGACAGTCCAAAATCAAGAATCGAAATACAGTATCAAAAGTTAACACTTAGCTTCAACAGCATCGGACAAATGCAAGGTGGTATCTGCAGCCAACAAGCAGATGAAATACTCTGTCTAAGGCCCTCATTCAGCCATCACTGACCGATTGTGCGCCTGTATAACGTGACCACTGAAGCGGGACGCCCCAGTGGCTGCAGTCTCCTCGCTCAACAGCCAGGGTAAGGGAGGACCTGGCCAAGCCTGGGCGGATGACATGTGACACAGCGCAGTCTGCAGTCACCAACGTTTTCAGGACTGTCACAAACAAAACCTATACTGGTTAAAGCACTTTTCTTTGAGTTGCAGGGGTCAGCTCATGTTTTGCCCCGGCTCCTGTTGGGTCTTCTTCCTGTCAACAGGGCCAAAGGTTCATAATCTGCCCATTAAGGGACTTGGGAAGGGGCCACACGCATTCTACCTGTGGCACATGCCCAGGAACAGCAACACAGGCAAGATGGTGCCCTAAGTCTGCCTGAACTGCTCCACAGCTGCACCTCGTCCACAGCATTGCTAGAGCTGCACCTCTCCCAGCTCTGAATAGTCTGAAAGACTAAGCAGGGTCAGTGGTCACCAGGGCCCTTCTCAGAAAAGTACAGCTTTTCAAAACAGCCAAGGAATCCACACCGCCTCCTGCCCACTTTGACAGCAGGCAGGGCTGCACCCTGCCAGGGCTTTCTAATAGCTTCAGCATTGAAAAGCAAAGCAGCAATTCATCACAGCAATCCAGCTCTTTACTTTCAAGAACACTGCTCAGAACTGCACGGGAAGGAGTCATGCAAACCCACCCCAACGTGTCCCACCCCCTCCTCAAATGGGAGCAATGTTGATAGTTTGCTCTGCTTCTTGGGGATTTAGTATTTCCTTGCAACGCTACTCAGCATGCTGCTGCACCTCTTCCCTGCAGCTGGAGCTGCATCAGTGTTCGTCGGGGCAGGGGAAGAGGCTGTATGGACTGAGGCTCAGCAGGGCAGGGCAGGGCTGCAGCAGCGTTCTGCAGCGTGCAATCGGGAGCTGGCCTCTCACAGCAGTTCTCTTTAACCACTGGATCGCTCCCAAACTCTGCCTTCGACACGACTGAGTTATTCTACCTGCAAAGGCAAGGGGGACCCAGCACAAACGCAGTGTGGGTGCTGCAAGGAGCAGCATCCAGAGCAAAATGGGATCTGATCCAACCTGATGGTGTACACGTAGCCTCTGATTATACTTAATATTTGCAATAAAGTAGAAGTTAGGATATTCCTAACATACGGCCCAGTACACCATCTAGAAAACTTGCATTCATCTGGAGATTTCAGGATCATATTGCTGATCAGGGAAACAGCAGAAGACGCAGACTGTATTGACATAATTTTATTTATAATTAACAGGAACTTCTGAAGTATTAGGTAACAGCTTGAGGCACAAAGCATGTCTACTTCTCAGTCCAAAAAAAATTCTGAAATCTATTCTCGTCACTGATACCCTTGCAGCTTGTTTTCCTCTTCTGAGGAAAGCGAGAGGGTCAAAGGCTTAATTGCAGGGTGGAATCCAAGCTGATTTTTGAATTATTTTGGCTGCAAAAGTCTGGCACAGGTACTCCTGTGCAGCATGAAGTAAAACCTCCTGCCCTTTACGTCTAAATGTCGCAGACTGCGAGGCTGCCACCCTGCTACTTCCACCATCCACTCTGGTCCTTTCACTGGTATGTTTGTCTGAGCATTGGCACTACCCCAGTGTAGCAAGTGTCAGGGCTTGGAAAGTAACTCCCCGTCTTGAGTTTCAAAGTCGTACCAAAGTCCTCTACAACTGAAAAAGCTTTTTGCTGGTAAGTTGCAGTTAAATGCACCACAGTATGGGGAGAATTGTTAAGTATTCACCAAGCTCGTCTACCATGCACCAACATCTGCAACAGCATTCTGAGATTTTTTAACAGATTTTGGCTACTTTGGGCACGGTGCAAAGACTCTGCTGTGAAAATCAAGCTTCCACCTGGAACTTTTTCAGCGTCTTACATTTCTTCTCCTTTTCTGAGAAGAGCATGCAAACCTCTGCAAATACTTACCACATCGGAGTACAAACACACCCATGGAGCTGTGTGATGCTGTTCTGCAGGCGGTTTTCACATGAGTTCAAAACCAGACAAATTCTTAGAAGAAAGTTCCACTGAGGTTTATGAGATGTGTGGATAATGCTGTTACCTCCAAGGTCCCCGAGTCACACATTGCTGGGAAGGTGGGCTCATGTTCTGCAGAACCACTACCCCTGCTTGCTCTGAGCTCTACTTCTATAGCAGTATCCCATGCTGGTCACTTCTGAAGATAGTTGTTGGATCAGACAGGATTTTATCAGGGCTGATTTTGACTTTGTCAGAAAACCTGCCAGCATGCATGTTAACTCAAATATTCAAAGTAGAAAAATTTATTAACAACAACATTTTACAACAGTGTTTTCTCTTCACCTAAGCTTCAAGATGCACACGGAACTTGCAGGTAAAGGACTGACTGGGTGCAGGAGACCTACAGATCATTTAAAGCATGCCCGTTTCATGGAACTGTTTTTGGATTGATGATGGTCAGCTTGCCTGCTTGTTTAAGAAACAAACCCACTTAACTACAGGTGCTTCTTAAATTGATTTCCTAACAAAAAGGAAATTTTAGGGACTGTACTCATCTGAATATGATATGACACAAAGATGTGAAAAGGATAAGTATAGGTAGATTACATCCAAGTAATGTGATTGCAAATTCAAGCTGCATTAAGCTGGTGTCAACTAAGCAGTACATGTGCATATGGCACCCCAAGTGTTCTTTGACGATATTGCATTCAAAAGGTGTGTGGCTTTGGGAGAAGAAAAAAGCAACTTGGTAAAGACAATTCCATGCTCAATGTGTCTCTGTACAGTTTATTTTACAGGAGATGAGATGAGCACTGTGGTGCATATAAACTTGCAGAACAATATAGGAAAATACAGTTTAACCATACGAAATTGTTTTACAGTAAGACAGAAAAAATATGTATAGGAAATGCCTTCAACACTGAAGGACGAGATCCACAGCTGACATAAAGTAGCTTCCACCAAACTCTGCCAGTTTACCCGAGCTGAAGATCTGCCTCCTAAATCTTTTCTACATTCAACTTCTTAAGTTCAGTAAGTGAGTCCTTCACGTATCCTTATGGAACAAAAGCCATCCTATAATTTGCACAACGAACCAAGATTTACTAGTTACCCAGACAGAGGCTGCATGATACATAAGCTATTCAAGGGGTCTATTCAGCCAAAATTTATGGAAAGTTATAAAATTTTTGTTAAATGTCTTTAAAAATAAGTCATTAGTACTGGCAAAAGACAACTTTCCTAGAAATTTAGAAGTATTTAGCAAAAGTTACACAAAAAGGACCAAATACACAACTTCATTTTAGTAGAAAACTCTGTTTTAGTGTATGACTGGTGATCTGGCCCGCCTTTGAATAACTGCTGTCTGCAAAACTGTTTGATGGATTTTTTCACACTGTTTTTGGCTGCCAAAGGAAAGGAAATCATCTAAGGCGGAGAAGAGAACATTTGTCCAATACTAGTACCTGCTTTTTTTCATAATGGATAGAGGTTGCTGTCCCTAAAGAGTGTTTTTGACCTGCTGGAGTGAGACAGTGGTAACTGGACATCCAAATTCCTTAGGCTATTCTGAAAATCCCAGCCATCACATCAAAAAACTCCAAAGGAATAAGGGATTTCAGGTCAAGCGTTCCCAAATTCAAATGACTAAGATTGTCATGTCACGCAGATGTGAGATCCCCAAAATCACTATTCAGCTTTCGAGTTCCAGTACCAGAAAACTTATTCTCAGCAACTGCTTAAAAAAAAAAAGTTGGTTTTTTTTTTATTATTATTATTTTACACAATAAAGGCCCACTTAGGCCCCAAATGCCGCTTACTCAACTATTTTTATGCAGAATTCCCTGCTTATTCTACTGAGATCCCTACACTGAAGGATGTGTCACAAGATTAGGTTAGCAATGCTCCTTCAATGCAGTTGCTTTTAAGTCCAACACTTCCTACTCTATTTTAGTATCGAGAATTTAGAATGACTGTGCTGGACAGTAAATGATCAGTGAGACAAAGGCAGGTCTACTGGATACGTGGACGTTCTAAAAGAGTGCACAGTGCAGAAGCAAGGAAGGAGGGTTGAAAATCCTGCACAGATCTGTGCATACTGGCTGCTCCTGAGTTTTAGAAATCTGTAGGGTGAATCTGTGTATTTTATATGCTTTTAACAGATATAATTTAAAGAGGCACTTCAAGGGGATCTACTAGCAGAATTTTAGTAGGGTTGTGATACAAGCCATTACTTCAGTTACTTGTTAAATCAGTAGCCCTGAAAGACTGCATATATTCAAAATTACAGTCTTGTCCACTTGTTGAATGTGAATACTGCAGCTGAAAAGCTTTTGTTCTGAATATCCACTGAGTTTATCTCTTACCTGAAATAGTACAACTTAATGTAAGTTGAGGGAATTAAATTTGAATGTTTCAAATTTATGTATTTTTTCTGTAATAATTATGCAGTTAACGTAAGACTTATTTTTTATTGGTCTATGAAAGATTTTATCCATGTACAATTCTTAGAATCAGATGCATCATTAGGCACAAAAGGTTTCTGCCTTGAGGAATGCATGGGATTAGAAATTTAAGTCAAATTGTGCTATGTGTTGGTCCCTTCAGAAAGGAAGAAAAAATAAACCATGACTAGCACAAAAAGGAGACATTGCACTTCCAAACCTGGTGGCTGATAAGAAAACTCCAAAACAAAAAAAAAAAACAAAATAGCCCCTCCAAAAAGCATGCATTTGCCACTCTCAGAAAAATCCAAAAGCATGAATTTTGGTCAGCACATTAAAGAAACAGACGTTCTACAAAAATTCAAAGTCAAAGAAAAGATCCTGAAAACTGGTGTATCTCAGTAATGGAGGGTTGGCTACAGTAACAACGAAGAGGGAAAAATAAGAATTGAAAGATGCACATTTATATGAATAAGATCTACTATAAACAAAGTAATGAATATTATTTATACAATAGTGCTTTTCAGGAAAGGACAAGGATTTGCTGATGGGAAAGACTTCATCACCATTATGCAACAGAAAGACTGTGTACGCCAAGCTCCTGGAGAATACCTGCATGGCAGGCTTGACATGTCTCCACCTGACTTACAGACAGTTCCGTGCAAAGGTGCAGGACATAACAGCGCTGCCAAACGCCAAAAACCATTCTGTAGTCACTGACGTGGCGTTGCCACATAGTGGTTTCCTGCTGGCACAACCAGGTGTTAGTGTGAGAGCCCTGTATCAAGCAATAGATACAAGAGAACGGTTCATCGCTGATTTTCATGTGTTCAGCAGAATTTGGAGAGTGATGAGCCTGTTACTGGGCCCATCAGGGTCTGAGGGAGACAAGTGCCTCATGTTGAGAAGCTCAAAAGCTGCTGGGGCAGCTAAGTATTTTCCTGCCCTATGTGTTTGTTTTTAATTTGAATCTGCCTGTGACTATTGCCCACCTAGTTAAGTTAAATGTGACCAGCAGGCTTCCCTGGTAAAGTGTAAGACACCTTTGCTGTGCAAAGAAGGACACCCATCAGCCATTCCCTGCCGCTGTACGAGTGCAGGAGGAATGCCCGCACAGCAAGAACCATTCACAGCAACAGTTCGTTAACCTCTGGGACCACATTCTCCTGTTTCAACACATGCTGGGTAGCAAAAAGCCTACAGAATTTCCAGAAAGGTCTATGATCAGGAAAGCTCAGTATTCTGAAAACTGCCTTTTTGATGCTGTCTTTTGAAGACCTAGCTCTTGCGAAGCCAAAAGGTAAGGGTGACCAGGACTCCCTCCAGGACACGAGACTCTGACTGCCAACTCTGGGAACAGACCCAGCAGGCTGCACTAGTGCGAAAGGACGCACTAGCTACTACAAAATAGCAAATATGTTTTCAATTCTGAAGGAAACAATCAATCAATTGACACACCAAGAAGTCACACCTACTCATTCCAGGGGGACCTTCAAGGTGCTGGTCTGGATTTCTTAAGGTGCTTGATAGTGAAGGACCCACCTGGGTAAGCAGTGCTCTTTTTCTCCCTGTGTGTGACTGAAGAAATAGATGGGCAGAGCTACTTTTTCACTGAATTTTGAATTTGGGTTTTACAGCTGCAGCAGAAGGTGAGCTTGCAGGCCCATGCTCCAGAGCTGCGCTCCTACCTCAGCCTGACACAGGGTCACCCATGGAGCTGCTGGGAACTGCACGTATAGCAGCTAGGTCTCATATATTAAGTATCTGAGGTTGTCATTTCTTAATGTTTACCTCATACATGTACTCAATGACTAAGCAAAAAAGAGGCTTATGCATTTCTATTTGTTAGCCTGATTTTCAAAGTCTCTTATCCCCTACATGCTCCCTATGTTCTGAGTGCTGGAATCTCTGAGTGCCGAGCACTTCCAAAGAGCAGGTGAAGAGTGCACATTTCTACATAAAGAGTCTAATGTGCAGCAAATATTTAAATAATGACATTAAAAACAGGGACAAATTTAATGGGGGTCTGAGAAGGTCTGAGAAATTGTGACTGCTACTGGGCACGTAAAAGTCTTCTGTGAATGTTTTACAGAAAATTCCTGTTAGACTTCCCCTCCCCCCCCCCAAGAAAAAAGAGATGATCTGAGTGCAGTTCACTGTCACAAGACAGCCACACACACTGATGTTCCAGCATGGGTTGTCAGTTAAACAAAAGGCAGCTAATTCTGCAACACAGAACTGCACAGATGCATAAAGGGTAAAGAGAACCAGAGCACGCTGGTTTGCACGCTGCCTGTTATGCACAAAAGGAAGAACAATTTCAGTGTTCACTGTAACTGTGCAACACAAAGGGGAGCACAGCTACTCCACAGCATCTCAGGCAGGGCTGCAGAGGGGGGAAAAGTATTCTAGAAACATAAGAGGGATTTCCATAAGACTTTCACTGCTGTTACAATATTTTAAAATATAGTTAAAATATCTTTTTTTTAAAAAAAATAATCATTAAAGCTATGTAACGATCCCAGTATCACATAATGAAATTACATTCCCAGAAGGGAACAACTGAAGTCCTTCAAAAGATTGTTCATCACTTCTATGTGTTGATCAATGTGAGTTACAGATGTGAGTGAATCTGGAGCAGACTGGGTATCGGAGAATTAGGCCTTTTTGGATGTTGTTCTGTGAAAGCAACTGGAATCTTGCCAGTGATGGGAGAAAGTGCACTTGGCCCATGTGGTAAAGGACTCATTGCTTTCAGCTCATTAACTCCAACAAGAATCAGCCAACAGCACGGATCCAGAAGGAATTCTGTTAGGAAATAGGCTGAAAGAATACCTTAGAGAAAGATTTCCAACAGGGGCTCTCTATTGAGTAAACTGTGCCAGAAGATGGCTTTGAAGACACAGGCAGGCCGGTATGGATGATGAATAAAATGTTCTCATTCTGTATGTTAGCTGAGACACCCAATGGATTCAAAGCCGTACGAATTCACAAAGCCCCTGAATTCAGACAAGGGCCAAAAGGCTCTAGCTGAAGCAGAGACCACCAGGGAGCGATGACAGCACGAGACAAGTATGTGACAGCATCACTAGACAAAGAGTGAGCTCCACACGAGCAGCAGGACTCCTGAAACACAGGCGGCTTCAAGAAAGACCTGGGCAAGCAGAACTACCAGATAAGAACCAGAGGCAAATTCCCCCTAATTGTACCTCTTCAAGTGAAAGCAAACTGGATGGATCAAAAGCTCACCTTCTGCTCTGTGACCAGAGAGCTGTATGAAGATGTAAGACAGCCCTGTCACTCAACAAAAAAAGACTCACACCTGTAGTAACTAAAATTGTAAAAACTTGCATCAAGTGTGTGAGCCCACCTGCAAGACAAAACGAGATGAGCCTTGAGCTCAGGAGGCAAGAGACTAACTTTGCTATTCCTATTGATCAGTTACATTGCAACATCATCATGCTTTTCACATGCTAGCTATTTTAACATAACATGAAGCTTGATCTTGCTCCAGAGAAGAAGTTGTTTAGGATGAGCTATTGCATGAGGAAAAACTGGGTTCAACTGCATTTTGCAACTCAATGGAAGATGAATACAGCAACGCCGAAACTCCCTAAGTCACCTTGTTAGGAACAAACATGAGGGCAGATGACCATGCTTCCCTCCAAACGTGCCACTACCTTCTTTGAAGATGCTGTACGTTCTGAAGCACTGGGGCTCCAGCACTCCCAGACTTGTCAAGGCATCACACTGTCAAGGATCCATCACCCAGAGAAGTGAATGAGCCAGGTAACGCTGATCCCACTGTCTGCAGTGTCATATCATGAGGGAATACCATCTTTTGCAGGAATTAAGCTGGAAACTGTCTACAAGCGACAGCAAAGCATCCCTAACCCTTCCACCAATTACAGATGAAACTGTTGCTGTAGAGGAAGCATCTCACCACTGCAGAGCAGCACTGCGCAAGAGTTTGCTGGGCCTGGTAAAGATAAACAGCCAGATACAAGTACTCTCCTCAGATTATTGAAGTAGAAAAAGAGGTACAGACTCCATCAAGAGAATTATTGCTCTGTGCAGCTCACACATTCCTGCAATATGTCAAATGGACTGAAAACAAGAAGTAGGAAAACTATCTGGAAATAAAACAAAAGGGGAAAAAAAATTACCAGAAAATACAACCGAGAATTGAGAGCAGCTTAAATGCACCTTATTAGAGGAATCAAAATACCTTTCAGTCCTCAGAGAAACCTACGCAAATGGACACTATTTCCAGTCCAAAAAAGATAAAATAACAAACAGCTTTAAAGAAAGAGGAAAAATAAAGTGTAATTGATAACATATTATTTCAGATATTTATTAAGGAGAGTACTGTATAAAGTGCACAACTAGCTTGGTTTTGCAATCAAATGTGGTGAGGTGTTGTCAAGATTGCTCATTTTAATTTAAAATACAGCTTAGAATACAGGGGTCGACCTGAGAGGCAGCTCTTAAGTAGTCCAGTTATTTTTGGCCACCGAAGTTTTGAAAAGCTCACCCTGCACCTGCCGGGGGGGGGGGGGGGGGGGGGGGGGGGGGCGAGGGGGGAGAAGAAAAAGTGCCTGTCCTCCAAAGTGCATGGTAGAGATAGACAAAGTATATATTGGTATTCCAAAAAAATTAACAGGACAGACAGTGAATCGATAGGAAGACTGAAAAAGACAAATCATCACAAAACTTCCCTGCTTGAGCAGCAGAGTCTAGGGAAGTGTACGGACCCTAACTGAGCTCAAGGACTACACAACACTCAGGAAAACCACGTTTCATTTGTATTGCAATGGTCTTTGCAGGAACTTGGGAGAGACTCACATAACAGTGTGCTGGATGCTTCCAACACTGAGGATAAAACAGTAGTCGCAAACTCAGAAGTGCGTAACTCAAGTGCAGTATGGGAGGTGTCACACCAGGAGCAGTGATCCCATGCATGCAGTGGTCATGGTATTGCACCTGCCAACGTGCAAAGGTTTATAAAGGTTAATGACGCAGCAGAGAAGTGGGTTGTGGAGGCATTTGCAAGACAGGAATGAATCCATACTGGTAAAGAGATGGTTGAGAAAAAGGGAACAACAGGAAAATGCAACAGGATTGTTGGAAATAACAAACCAGAAAAATAATCACTGCAGCAATACTGAAAATATGTTTCAGGTAAGACTTCGCTGTGTCTCTTTTTTTGTAAAGGGGAATATTAATTCTCAATGATCTAATCACAGCACTTTGAGGCTGGTGAGCAAAAACCTAGAATAGTAGTAGAACAAAAGAAGGATGCAATTCTGGTGCTGGGAAAAGAAGGGTGGTAACAATGACAAAGTGCAGCACAACTGCGGATCAAATGAAATAGTACGGTTTGGGAAATTGTAGATGACAACCCAGTAAACACTGAGTAAAGGCCACAGTGGTGAGAATCAAGGTTTCTGCTGGATCTAAAGCAAAAATCTTCAGAATCTTGGCATTGTATGAAATGCTGAAAAATACATTAACAGCAACACTGAATAACCAATCACAAATAACAGCAGGAGAAGAAAATTAATACCTTTTCACAACCAGTGTCCAAACTACTTAACACTACGTGCCAAGAGCAGTGTTGAATTTTTGATTGTTTGCAGTAAGGGTAACACAGGAAAAACCTAAGGTTAAGAATCTGATGGTACAGAAGTGCTGGGCATGTACATCTCCATTTAATGCAATTTAGCATCACAGATTCATGGCACCTTTGAAAATCAGGCTCTAAAAAGATAAAACTCAAAATTTATCTGGGCAAACTTGGTAATTAAAGATAACTAAAGGCTGTGTTATTCACCTGAAGGAACCAACAAAGGGCAATTTAAACCTGGATCCCAAATAAAATGTTAGAGGACTGTCTTTAAGGAGATTCTGTGAGAAAACATCTTGCATAAGCAGGAAAAGTTTTGAACATCTCATTTATTCCTTGGTATATAACCTCCTTCTGTCATTGAGGGCACTCAGACAGCTAATGAGGTAGGTATAGCACAACCAAGTCTTTCCTGATAAATAATGGTGATGGCAACACTTTCAACCTTATTGATTGGTCTAGAACAGAAACCATGATGATAATGGGTTTATGTATCCCTGAGAGGGAGTATAAAACAGGAAGAACAGGAGTCTTCTCCATAGATTTTGGGATAAGGGCCATCACTTCACTGCCATGCTTGGAAACAGTGTTATATGAAATAAATCTATTCGCACAACATTGCTGCGAGACATGCATGTTTTATAGATGGGGGAGCCAGAAAAGTTAATTGACTTGCCTATGGCCATGAAAGCAGTCAGTGACAGACCCGGGATTCACGAGCAGGACTTCCTTGCCTCCTGCAACACGTTCAAACATTTATCTACTTGCTGGCCAGAGGCTCACTGCATGGTTGTTCTAACATACTGTATAAAGATAGTCATGCAAGGGATGTAGCACAAAGTCACCGAAGAACAGAGCTCTCTCTGTACCAGAAAGATTTCTTCTGGAAGCTGCGTGCAATTGGGAACCTCTGGTGGGAAGCACACATCTGGTTTCTTCACCCTGGAATGTCTGGTGCTTAAGGCTTAGCACAATGAGGACCATTTTAATGACTAAATGTAACAGAGATAGCCCATAAAGGCATAAATTACAAGGTGTCCGGTAGTGAAACAACCTTTTCCCTATGCTCTTCTGACCCTTAAAAAACAAACATTAGCCTGGTTAATTCAGTGGACTCATCGCATACAACTATAGAACAGTCTATATTTCCATGTCCACAGGTCGGATATCTCCAGTTTTGTGTTCTTTCACCCACAGTTCCCTGTCTTTGGCAGGATCCACTTTCCGAAGCAACTGATCCACGAGCTCTACTGTCTAAAACGAACAAAACAAGAATCAAAATGTCAAGGGCGCATTTCAAGCAGATACAGTCATTGCTCTGAAGCATAAAGCAGCTACAGGCACGCCTATATTGCATTTGCAAACAAGTGAGAACTGCACGTACGCAAGACTTGGTGGACAACAGCTAGATCTGAATGTGAAGCCTTGTAGCAGGAAGCAGAGAAGAGGCAGACTTTTAACGTCAAGCACAGATAGGCTTCCTATGCCAGGCATTGGCCAGTCGGTCTCTGACTCCTGTCCTGCAATCTGTACCTTACACCAAATACAACCATGTACTGAGGTCGGCATACATTCCCCGTATTTTAATATTTGAAAACAAGCCATTTTTTAAATAAGAAAAAAATATATACTCCCTCCCCAACAGTGAAACTATTTACCATCTTCCTTGCAAGAACAGATGACCTCAAGGAGTAGCGCAACACACTGGGAGAGCTAATAATGGCTCATGCTGGCCAAATGTAATTAAATTCATTGTGTCTCCCCCCGCAAAAAGCTGTGATCCAGCAGTATGAAATGTAATCAGAGGAGCAGGAATGTAGGGTGGCAGGCCAGTAGACCGCATACACTTTTCACATCTCCTTTTGATACAGGTCAGGCAGATCAGGATAGGGACTATTCTGTTCAGCTGAAGTGCAATAAAAACCAAAGGGATTGAATATAAAGCAGACTTACACTTTGGTTGAACATGTCTGTCTCATGCCGCAGCTGTGTATACTGGCAAAGATGCTGCCGAATCATCTCCACCCTTTCAACTTCTAGCCTCTCAAGCTCCTGGACACAAAGGAAAACAAGTCCGTATTTTTCTTGGAAGCTGAGCTTGAAGGCCCAGGGAAAGGATGACACACAAAAGGTTGCTAGTCAGTGTGATACTAGTCCCAGGTCACGCTTTGGAGCTGAACTCTGTGGTTGCACATCCCTCTGATTTCCAGAGAATGTGAGACAGTAGGCAACAGAAGTCACTTCAGCCTGAGCCTAATGACAGAAAAGAAGGTCGAAACCTTTCCAAAACTGAGACAACCAAGGCAGAGAGAGGAGCTACTGTCTTCAGGGATGCTGCAAGCAAGAGGAATCTGGTTCCTGCAAGAAGCTTTGCATGCTTTGCTGCTAGCTCCAGAAGTTACAGTGATTCCTTGGGGAAGTAGGAATATGGCTCAGAGGGCCTGACTGCCCTCGGTCTACCCAGCCACATCTAAGAGCACTGTTCACCAGATGATGAGCTGGGACAAGTCTCCACATCACTCAGGTGGCAGTAAGCAGACCCCAGCAACGCTTTAGTTGAAAAGGCAGGTGATTTCTAACTTTCCTCCTGATTTTTTCTGCCTCCCTCTTCTCCTGGATTCTGATATTATACCCCAAAATCTGCATTTAGTCCCTCCTTGTCCATCTGAGCAGCAGCAATGGAAGCAGCGTGCTATGGAAGTCTGCTTTTAACGAAAAATACTGTAATGGACTTTGCTGTTTCACTAGGAAGCTCTGTATTCACAGGGACATCAGTGGAGCCAAATCTTAAAAAAACCTGCCTTCAGAGGGCATTTCTGGTGTCCACTTACTGGGCATCACGGTGGAGCGCAACCTGAACATATACAAGCAGGCAGGCTGCTACACTGCCTTCCCTGTGCTATCTGCAATTTGTTAAACATCTTTTGGGAAACAGATCCTTCGTTACAGCACAAAAATCTCAGATGGCAGACTATCTGCTTGGGGAGGAAGAATAGCAAAGGAGTTTATGGTATGGACAGGACTGAAATAGGCCGAGCTCCTGTTGCTATTGCCGGTTGATGCACTGCCCTTACGGAAAAAAATGGCCCACTTTGAACTCAGACTGCCTTACTTAGGGCACAGAAGCACAGGAGCAGAATGCAGAATCCATGTGTGCTAGTGCTGGTAAGCACGCCATAGCCAGAACATGCATTGTATCTGCACCAGAAACTGCAGGGAGGAAGGTATGCAAGGAAACACAAATCTTCAGACCTTGACTCTCTCAACTTTGTATTGCATATGAACTAATCCGTATCTGAGCTGATCAGATGGAGACTGTTTTTCAGTTTAGATTTTATATTCATGTATCCCAGGACTCACCTTCAAATGCTTCTCAGCCTGAATATCACAACTGCTGTGCAGCCTGCACAGCAGGCTTCCCTCTTGACTATGTAGTAGAGCACTCCTGAGTTGTACATCTCCAGGAGCAAACATGCAGCTAACACACACCTTGGCCGTATCTGGACACAGTGTCACTGATGGCCAGTGTCATTTGCATCAGTAAGAAACCACCAGTGAAGGTGAGAGGAGAATCAGATCCCTTATGTATTGGAACAGCCAACTTTTTCTCTCTTGTTCTGCTTTTGGGAAGATATCTGCCTCCTGGTTTTCCACTCACCCACCTGCCATTATTTATTTACTGCAGTTTAAATATTGCACTGACACACTTCCAAATGCTGAGCAATTTTATCACCCTGCTTCTTATTAGGAGGATTCTACAGTTTCGTATTTGTCCAATGAGAAAAATACATGCAAAAGACATTTTTATTTCCCACTTTTGAAAGCAACTGGCTGTTGCCCAGAAGGGCTCTAAGGAATGACATGAGGGAGGAGCCCTAAAGCCAAAGTACAGGTATTTCAAGGAATATAGCACATCAAAGCTGTATCTTGGCATCTTGGTGACTAACCCCAAAGGTATCCACTGTTAGGGTGAATACTATGAGCTGTGTTATCTTCAGAGAAACAGAACAATAGGCAATTAAAACATGCCTCTTCTGAGCTGGCAATATTCAGCAATACTGAAGAAATTGTAAAATCATGGAATATAAAAATTCATTAATGTGTAAATGGATTCTGTGATTTATCACGTTTTTTCCACGTTGCCCTTGTGCATTCCTTCATACTTCCTGGGAACAATTCCAGTGTTCTGGCCCCTAAGCAGCCATGAACTGGTTTATTGTCTTCCACAAAGAAAAAATTATTTCTTCCTTCCCCTAATGATACGAGTTTTTCTTAGAACTGAGAACAGGAAATACAATGGGAGATTTATCACCCAATTTTTCCCATTGCTTTGCACTGTAACTAGCTATGAATGATGAATGTTGTACTCTGTTACAATTTTGCAATGTTATACATGTAAGATGCTACACAGAGTTACATACCAGAGTGGTGGTCACCATTTCCTCAAACCACTTGGACTGGGCTTGATTGTAAAGATCCACACAGCGCATCAGGTCATCTCCTGAAAGTTCAAGATAGGAACACGTTACTCCTCTCTAGCCAGTGTTACAGAGCTTAGAAGGAAACGGCAGTTCAGGTTTTGTAGACAGACCCAGAGGGTTTGAAGGTCAGTCCTGGTGGAGCTGAAGGCAGTTCTGTTAAACAGTATTTGTGAGGTGCAACAAAATTTCAACAAAATGCATGCACTTCATGTGTGGGAAAAGATGAGGTGACTGGGGCAAGACAGAATGAGGGGGAAAGACAAGATTTTAAAAGGAAAATATGAACGTTAAGCAATATTTACAAAATGCCCAGAATTATGAAAGCAAGTTACTTCAGTTATAAAAATAAATGGTCATAGACAGAAAGTTATATCTGAAAGATAAAATAATCGCAATAGGAAATCTATAATGAGTTATTGAGCTGCAGGGTAGCACTCTGTAGGTGAGATGAGTCTGCTTAAAATGGGCGTGAAGCGTCAGGCTCAAGCTGTCTGAGATTGAGGGACGCTTCTTTGCAGCCTCAATGCAGTTGCACACTCATGCATTCTCCAGCCTCTGAAGATGCATGATTCCAGTCGAGCTCTGGCTTCCTCCTGTGTTCAGGGCAGTACCACAGTAAGCTGCGATTAATTTTTTCTTTGTTGCAGGACTCTGCTCTGACAGAGGGGGAAAGGTGGGTGGAAAACCTGGAAGGCATGTCTCAGAGATTACTGCTTTCTGGTTAGTAAATTCTCTTTCTTTAAATGAGGCTGTTACGCTTTCCCTAATGGTGTGATGCCTAGGTCCAGGGCTGAAATTCATCCTGTTCTTTTAGGTGCAAAAAGGTCTTTATACATAAACCAGGGACAAAGAACAGGACTCCATAGACCAAACAAGCGTCAAAGAAGTAAATGCATCTGGAAGCCTCTCATGGGCTTAGAACCTGGGGTGGCAACCAAACAAGGATTCAGGGCTTAAAGCAAAGCAATGAGCCTATCCACCCAGATGGGGGATGTCTAGCCTGACGTGGCAAGTCTGGACTAATGGCTCCCACACTCCAGGAGCTCCTCAGGACCTATCTGACTTGGGGTTACCCTCCACCCACATGAGTGAATCTGAGCCACTGTATAGCCAGGAAGATGAAAGCCATGGAACACATGAACAATCCACAGGAGCAGAAAGCAACGCCACATATCAGTAACTGGTGGGATCACAGAGGGGCTCTGGTCTAGGGCTCTCTAGTCCTACCATCCACTTGCAGCAGGCCTCATTTCAAAGCCAGACCACTACATGCTGCTGCTGTGCGCATCACAAGCACCCAGCTGGGCTGCGGGGTAGCACTACCTGCGGGGATGGGGCAAGTCCCCCCCTGCCAGGCACTGTAACAGTGACACAAAGTGCGGGAGAGGGACGGGGAGACTCTCACAAAACTCTGGGTTACTCCCATCTGATCTTCAGCTCTCCCATGCTTGTTCAATAAATACCTATAACAAACAATTTCAGAGGACCCAAGAGAACACAGAGAGGCTGTGAATTTGCAGATTGATAAAGAGCATCTCTCACGGAGCCTCCTGTCGCTAACACGTAACTTTTGTTTCTCCTCTAATGGTTGTCTATACACATGGTCACACTGTGAATGACTCTTCTCAGTCCCCTCAAAACCCCAACATGCTATCCTGAAGCCTCAGAACTATGAAGGACCACTCCACCAAGGAACGGACCCATGAAGGGATGAAATATGGAAGCCCTAGTTAAACCATATTTTCAGCAAATGTACTAACAGAGCTGCACATATCAGCTTTGCAGATCTCAAGAAAGACAGTTCCTGATGGATCCTGTAGAAGTGGTTTGAGCCCCTGTAAAACATGCATAGGTCATACCAAGTAGCTGTGTCCTCAGTACAGTATAACACACACTACCATATCCTCATTTTAATTACCAAGTAGCAGTGGAAAAAAGACAAAAAGTTCACTTTCAAGGAAAAGACAGTAACAGGAAGCATAATAGGCACCCACATAGTTGTGGGAAACTGTGATTTAGGAAAGAACCAAGGAAGGAACTATGATTTAAGGAAGAAACATCCTCAGCTGAGCTTCTTTGAATCTGACTTTGAAAGTTTCACAAACATTCAGTTATTTCAGCACACTTTCACAAAACAAAACGACAATTCACCCTCCTTTTATTGTTCTCACCCCAATTATCAAAATTGTCACTTTGTGACATCTGACTTGGAAAAACTGGGCTTGTTTCTTCAGAGGATTTCATACCGAACAGATCTGTAGCACGGTTCACTTTGACTTTGTAGCTACAATATTAAAAAAAAACAAGAAACACCTGGGTGGATGGGCAGTTGCACTCCACCTTGTTCTTGCTATCCTGTGCTCACCTCCCACCACTGACAGACACAGGTGCTCACCTGCCTGAGTGGACTTCCGTCTCGCCTTCTTAATTTCCTCTTCTGTCTTGTTGCTGAGCTTCACCTCTAGCTGCTGCGTTTTCATTTCCAGATCCTTCTGTCTCTCTGTCAAAGCTTTCCGGGCCTTGAGTAATCAAAGAAGAGTCACATGTTTTAGAGGAAAAGAGCTGCCAGCTGCTTTCAGCCATCTATGACTCCTTCACACAAGTATTTGTCAGTAAGAAGTCAGGGACTCTGTATAAAACTGGGTCTTAACTGGGATTCAAGTTCTTAGGACACCATGTGCTGTTCAAGGAAGTGTCTTACCACCATATATAAGTAGTCACCAACAAATCACAAAAGCATCTGAAGTCTTCATAGGTTCTTAGAAAGGCACAGTACAAAAGGCATCACCAGACTTTCATGTTTCTTAGTAACTTTCTCACTATTTCTGGAAGAAAGGGGAGCTGGAGCTTCTTCCAAATGTCTTAACCAGCATCACCAAGACACCTCTTCTAGTTGCTTTTCTTAGGCCCTAAATTGTTGAAAGAATTGAGTATCTTACAAAATTTATTTTTAAGTACCTTCTGGATTTAATATGCACTTATCTGAACCTCTAACAATAGGAACTTTTAGACTTATTGCAGAAAAACTAATTCAGGTTCATGACAACAGCAGTTCATACTGTAGAAACCAAGAACCTGAGACCTCATTAAAACCGATTATTTAAATTACTTTAAAGTTCTTCAGGCTTTTAAAACCTCATTTATCAGTATCATTACTGAACTTACACAGGCAAATTAGTAAAATGTCTTAACAAATAAATATCATGACCACATATGTATGCTGTCACCTCATGTGCTGAGGTTGCCCAAACACATAAAATAAAAATAACCTGTCTTGCACAGACTTGTTACAAAATAGGTCACATTTGTTCTTTATCAAGTTATAGTATTAAAAACTGTATTTGGATGATTATATATTGTTAGCACCTTGCAGTTTTCTACAGTCACACTAGCCTGGCAAGTTACTATGCTCTTGAGGCATTACTTGAATTTTTTCAATTTGCAGTTTTAAAGACCCTGTGCTTGGTTCAGCAGGTCGCAAGAGGGAGCTGCAAGAAAGCAATCTGGTGAGAAGCTGTGTGCTTCAGCAGGCACACCAAAGACATGGCTTTTCTTTTTTTTTATTCCTTCTTCTCAAGGTGATTCTAACTCATTCTTTTCAAAATCCCTACTGAGGACTGTGTTTCTTTGCAGATATGACTGTGAAGAACTTATTATTTTGCAGAAAAATACCTTCCCTGAATACAAACAGTCTAATAACCTTGTGTATCCTGCAACAATTCTGTCCCTGGGTGAACTTTCTTGTGTACACTCTGATCTTTAATGAAAGCCCAAAAAACCTTCTGGGTTGACTAAGCATGGTGTGTTCCTTTCCAACTTACACCCAAGAGGAAACTGCGTGAGGATACCATTTGGCACAAGTGTCTTGGCAGCCAAGGCTTGGGTATCCCATTTCCTGATAGCTGCTGCTAAGAGAGCACTTTTTGTGGGTACAACTCTCCCTAAATCCCAACTTCAGCTACCTACTGGATGTTCATGTTAAAACAGCCCCTGATACTAGTGTGCTGCTGCTGTTTGGGTTTTTCAGGTGAGGATGTTTGCTGTGAGGCGCAGAAAAGGGGAACTGGGAGAGGGTTTGCGACTTGCCATGCCAAGTTCGAGCTGCCTTCCTTGGCCATCTTCTTTTGGCCACTGCACAAGAGGATACTGAGCCAGGTGAACCTTTGGCCTCAGCTGCTGGTATTCTAAGGCAATTTTTTAAAAAATTTTGAGGGCAATAGACGCAACTTCCAGATGCACACGAGCAAGTATTTTCATCAAATGCATTAGCAATATATTGCCCCAAATTGGGAAGGGGAGGATGAAACAAAAAGCCAGTTCAGCAGTAATGCCTTAGCCCTGCCTGCAGCCTGCAGTTTCGCAAATCTCAGCTAAGTAGCAAACCACGTCAGGGGCCTGGCAAAGCATAACTATCAGCAGAAAGCACTCAGCAGAAATCTTTGTGGTTCTTTGAGGCAGAACAGAAACTTTTCACAGGGCAGCTGCTTTTCTGTCCAAACCAGCAGTATCTCACAAACTCTCCAGTTTGTTCTCTGCTCCCACCTTTTCAACGGCTGCGTAGCGGCTGGCCAGATGCTTCCGTAAGTCTGCAATATGGTGGTCACACTTCTTCATGTCTTTCTTAAAGTTCTCTCTGAAGTTAAGCAGGGGTTTCTCTACCTCGCTCTGAAGCTGGTAATGCAAACAAAGGAAGAAATGGCAATAATGAGGAGCCAGGCAGTAATTCCTGGCTCTTCCACTGAGCAGAGCTCAGGACTTAGAGGAAACAATACACACACTGCAGTCAAAGGCAATGCCGTACAGCAACCCTTCTCTTCCCCAAGAGAACTCTTAGTGAAGCTACCACAAAATTCAGCTCTTCACAGGACAGCTCTGTTAAGGCAGTACTTACTGAAGGGAACAAAAGGACAGCAATCTTGTCTTCCTCTCTCCCCGTTAAATCATATCTCTCACACATAAGATCCAACGACAGGCAATATCCAGAGCACTACTTGAGGTGCTCTGATTCTGGTTTAACTGATGCAACTTGCTTAAAAGGAAAAGTACACAAACTAAAGCCGCTAACCCTGACTACAATAAGGTGAGTGAGTGGACCGTGGTGACACATCTGCGTTTCTTGTATAGTGAAAAGAGATCCAGTAAGGGCACAATTTATTTCTGCCAAGTATAAGGGAGGCTAAAGAGAAGCTTGAGTATTTAGATGAAACTTTTTTAAGTAGTTTTTTTTAAGTAGGTTTTTTAAGAAACCACTGAAATGAACTCAGGAGAGATCCATCAAGACCTCACACATGATTTATCTCTTACAAGCAGGACTTGACAGTTGGTAATACACAACTCTGATAGAGTTTGTATCACATTGCTCTTTGGCCTTCTGATACACAGTTTTGACATCTAGGAAATGTGCTCTGAAGGGACAGATATTTCACCTCCCCAGAAGCAACCAAATACTTCTTTTCTATTGTCCCTCCTGTGAGGATGCTAGACTCCGTCAATGCAGGTGAGTTGGGTCCATAATCACCTAACATAGCCCACAGTGGAGCAGCATCAGAGTCCCCGAAAGCAAGTATTTCTGGCCTTTCTCCATTGCTATTTTAATGAAGAAGGAAACTTCATTCAAGCTCGGTACAATCTTTAAATGGAGAGAGGCTACAAAGACAGTCAAGGCCCTACAGCACACATCCAGGAGAGGTTAAACAAGCCTAAAGCAGAGCTTGTTTAGGCAGATGAAGACTGGCACCACAGTGATCCAATATGGCCTACAGCTATCTGAAGGTCAGATGCAAGGGGAACAAAGCCAAATTCTTCTTCATAGGGCCAGGCAACGTCACAACAGACAATTGAGCTTTAGGAGGTTCAGGCTGAATGTAATTTAAAAAAAGAAAAAGTCACCAGAATGGTATTTCGACACCGGAACAGGTTAACAAGAGAGGTCTTGAAAACTCTGTCCTTAGAGGTATTCAAGACTCTGCTAGACAAAGATGCAGCTGACTTGATCCACTGTGGGTGATAGTCCTGCTCTGACTTGGGGAGGATGGACTAGAAAATTCTGGATGATATTTTTATGACAGTCTCATCAGGATGGCCCCAGGCAAGCTAATAAAGACTTGTTCACAACTCTGTGATCCAGCATGGTTACACAAGCTCTCTCGGGAACAGAAGTACAAACCTATAGCTGTGCCAGGAGCATTGTCAATGCTCAATGAAACAAGAACTGGAACAGAGAGAAGTTCAGGATGGCTTCAGTGAACTCCAGAGGCAATATATTACAATTGATAGAGACATCTGTGTCCAACTGAGTTTTAAGTAGCTGAACAGTCCGCGTGCCCTTCAGACCGCTCCATCAATAAATGGATTAACCTGTGTAAACTACTCAACATGAGTCAATCATCCTCAGTGGAAGAAGTGGCAACCTGACTCATGTGACATAAGCAGGCTTTGCTGTGAAAACCCTTATAAAAATCCCCAGGGCCAGGGACACATCAAACAGGAGGGCATTTCACCAGTAGTTCTACTTGCCTAATAGAAAGTAAAGGTATTTGTTTATTTCACATGGTTTATAATGGGATGGGAAATTCTGAGATCCTCATAAAGATGGGAAATGTATCACCAGGAGGCTCAAAATGCAAACAAGGCAACTGCTTTCTCCAGTTTTGTGTTCTGGGAATCAAAGAGGCGGGCTTCTCAGTGAAGACAGTCATATTTCCTCCAGCATCATTACCCTA
Source organism: Himantopus leucocephalus (assembly GCA_003993805.1). Classification (NCBI taxonomy): domain Eukaryota; kingdom Metazoa; phylum Chordata; class Aves; order Charadriiformes; family Recurvirostridae; genus Himantopus; species Himantopus leucocephalus. The sequence continues at coordinate 86,685 of RSEF01000018.1, forward strand.
CTCAAACTTCCATCTTGCAAGAGGTACCATAAGCTATCAAAATAGACTGACATGTGAATGACCCAGGCTTTTAAATGTTGTATTATAGCTGGCCATATTTATTCTGGGTTTTGTTGGTTTTTTTTTGCTAGAAGATCTTGCTAAAAGACTTTCAAATGCATGCAATAGATGAAAAAAACCAAACTACTTTCCTAAGATGAAGAGATTTGACACACCAGTATATACAGACAACTCTGACGCCCATCACTGAATGGGTGACATGTGACAAAGCACTCGAAATCTCAAGAGGTTTGCTAAAAGAAGCTATCAGGTATAGGACAGAGACCCTGTATCTCTGCACTAGTATGGTAGACACTTAGGCAGAAAGACAGAGGTGTAGGGTTAATCATAGTATTACATGCTGGAGAAACTACACAGCTGAGTTACCAGAAACCACACTTCAAAAAACTCCTCTGATTTCACAAGTACTTATTTTTCCTTTGGCTCCGTCAGCACCCTTTCCAGAATGGCTAGTAACACACGATCGTATCCAAGCCAGCCCACCATGACTTCACCTAGCATAACACGTGCGTATCTCCTCTCCCAGCAGAACTCACCTCCTGGAGCTCGGGGAGGGACTATTAGACAGCTGGGGAAGAGGTTCGGTGCCATGATGGCCGCCTTGAAGGAGTCCTCATGTGCATGTATCTACGGCTGCCATGCCAGTTTGTACAGGCATTAGTAGTGTAATAATATTTTATGTTCCAAGTGCTGCAAGACTGCTGTCACCTTCTACGACCTGTTTGTGACCCCCAGTGTAACAGTGCCATGAAGGACTGTCACAGAAGTTCAATGTCTTAAAGGCCGGTGTTTATGTTCGAATACTCTTGCTGTGCTCTGCACTGTACTGACTGCTTGTGCCAGTATTGACTGGTTTCATTTGACTGCCAAGGAGAAATATAATTACTACTTCTAAGAATAACTTCTCTGAAAGTAACAGCAATAATCAATATGTTTAAAAACATACTCTGTTAATAAAAGAAAGCCGTAACTAGGAACTCCCAAAGCAGGTACGGGAACAATGGGGAGAGTTCAGATAATGCTACAGGAGTTTCTGTGCAGGCTTTAAGGAAAAGTAAAATAATGAAAGAGCCCCTATACATCGCCTGCCTCCACACACACACACCACTCCAGGGTGCATTTCTTCATCTTGGAAAACAATACAGGAGGACAACGGGGAGCAAAAAGTATTTCACTAATTACAGCCCTGAAGTAGAAGTTTGAAGCAGAGCAGCAGGTTACCAAGGCAGCGGCTGGTTGCCTGAGTAACCCCTGCATAATCACTCACAAACAGCACAGAGCTATAATTTTCCTCCAGAACATGGCTGTTGTGCTAAGATATCTGCCACTGTATTGAACTTGATCACCCACAGAGGTTAACATAATGTAACAGGATGCAACAGTATGTCACATGTGGTGGAAAAAAAACAGATAAACAGCATAATTTGTACAAGAAATCTCCTTGGGCATCACTTGAGAAAAGATCGAGAAATAACATGAAGTTCCCAGTGCACTTTTCAGAAAGGCTAACGATACGGAGAAGTCAGAATCCTGGTTCTCTTCCTTCCAGACAGACAGAGTACGTACTTGTTGAGAAGCCAAATATTATTTTTTGTTCCTTCATCTACAGAAGTAATCTGTACAAGCTCAAGATAAATTTACTTGAACAGGCTGGAACTTAGAGCCCTAGGTGAATAACCTCTAGAATCAGTTTTCCTTCTGTTTTTATGAAAAATTGAGGCTAGATGTGTTTTAACTTACTCATCAGGTAGATTAAATAAACTATGATTTTGGCAGGAAGAACGGACAGAGATTCAATAAGTTGGTTCACCAACTTATTAATTCTTCTAAATTTGTACCATATGCATGTGTATTTTCCCCACTAACAAGCACTCAAGGGAGACCCACATCAATTACAGAGCAATAAATCTTTGCAAAAGGAAGAACTATTTACCTTAGAAGAAAATTTGAGATGAACTTCTGCTTCATCAGCTAGACTCTTCTTTAGCTGAGCCCAAGCCTCTCCTAGTGTGCTGAAAGATCAGAGAGTGACAACAATCAATGCCCTGTCTTCTGCACATCCTCCCAGCAAGATATGTCAGATAGATGTGGTATAATGCTTTGTACCATATCTTGCTCAGCAAAATCAGTGAATAGTGATAGCAGAAATCTGAGAAGATAACCGATCTCTGTGACCAAGACACAATTATATTGGCATGTATGTAGCAGATCTTTGAAAACACTGTTCATAACGATCTCCAGTTACAGAGATGCCATAGTCTCCATCAGCAAGATACTTCAGTATCTTATCCTTACCATAACAGTTTTTCTTTTCTAATCCTTAAAATAAATCTTCACCAATGCAGGTTTTTTTTTCATTGCCTCTTCTACTTTACACCCTACTTTTGGTGAACGGATTATGCTACTTCTCCTCAGAGAAGCCTTTCGGTATTTGAAAATTACTCCATCTTCAAAATGACACCATCTTCCAGCAGAGGTCCTCCAGTTGCTAAACTGGTAACAGATTATTTCGTATCAGACACTCTTTCTTCTACATATATCAGTATGATTGCTTTTTTAGACAACAGCGTGAAGTTGTTGATGAATAAGCTTGTGATTCACTATAGCCAGATCCTTCTCCCACAAACTGTTATGTAACTGTATCCTTCACACCCTGTGAAAGTATAAAACCTGGTACTTTGTCCTCATTGAAATGCATCTTGAATTTTTTTTCAGTTAATTTCTCTAGTTTAACAAAATAATTCTGACATGCAATCTTCTCTTCAAATTGTACATACCATCCCTTCTAGCTTTGTCTCATCTCCGATTACAGTAAACCCATTATTTATTCTGTCATAGGTCATTAACAAACACATTGAAAAACATGTGGACTTGGGACGAATGAACCTTATGGGATCTCACTCCATAGCTACTTTCTGCACTTTACTTTTTGTAAGAAGTGGGTATGATTTCTTACATAGTTTTGCACCCTAGGCTTTATTTAGGCCACATTTCTCTTGCCTGCCTACAAGAATCTCCCATTGTAAAAAGCTATATTAAATTAAGAGCTATGATGCCGACTTCTGTTATTCTGACTGGAGGAATTTAGGTTGGTTTGACATTGTTTGTTCTGTATGCATCCAGAATAATTGCTCATCACCTTAGTTTTCCACTAAGTGCTTCTAGTGGTTTATTCTACCACTTTATGGAGGCTAAATAAAGCTAAGTGATCTACAGCTTCCTGGCTCCTTCTCTCTCTCCCCCACCCCCTTTTCAAATAGTCATATTTGCCCCTTCCTGAGAGCCTGAAAAATTGCCTGTCATCTGCAAATTCAAAATAATGATCTGTAATCTCTGATGTTGCTCCAATGAGTTGAGTCCTCAAGTATGGTGTTCACTGCAGCTAAACAACCTGAGATTGTTTCACCTAAGTGCTCCCAACTCTTCTCCTTCCCTAGTCCCACCCTGAGGTCCCCTCCCACTGTCCAGTTCTCACTGGCACTAACTATGTTATCTCATCTATTGAAGTAAAGAAGGCATTTCAGCCTGCTAAGCATCTTCTGCATCTCTTGTCCAACTACAATGACTTAAATGACCATGGATTGTATCACCTTCTGTGTACGTGCAGCAGCACTGTACTCACAGCAACTTGGACAGAACCATCCCAATACCACAAATCAGTCCTATCTCATCACCCTCGTGTCCCACTCACATACATGATGCCTTGTCTTCTTAACCACCAGAGGAGGGCAGAAGACCCTTACTTTGCCCATACTTTGCAATAATTCCATAGACCGCTGGACAACAAAGCTGGAAAATGGTCTGTGGAGTATGAAACCAGCAGTGGTAACTGGTATGTTCACAGAGCAGTTCATGGGGTCCCTCAACTCAAACCTTCTCAGGAATTAGAGGAAGACCCTAGCAACTGGAGCGTGCTAGGCAGCAGTCCTCCTTTTGGCTCCTTCAAATCCTCCTGTTGGCTGCTCTTCCTCCCTCACTTTTCTAAATGGAATTTTTCTCTTTTCTGGGCTTCACCAATTCCCAGGATCTTCTTACTAGCCTCTTCCTGGCCCTAGCCAGTCGGGCCACCACAGCACCAGGAGGAGAAATTCCAGCATTCCCTCACCTTACCACCCCTCCAGGCAGAGCACCACCAGGCAGCGTTCCTAGCTCCCTGCACTCTGTTCCGTGTCCCCTTCAGTTCCCTACTTCAACATTTTTTTATGCTTTGCTCCTCATTCCCTCTCTTTTCATCTACTCTCCCCTAGCTTCCTTCCTCTTCATTTTTTCAGGCATTCCCCCCTTCTCCTATTGGGGGTAGGAGAAAGTGGGAGGAGGATGTGGAAGAAACTGGTTTTAGCTTTGCTAGGAGCAAAGCCTTCTAGGGGAAAGAAGAACAGAAACCATTGTCAATGTAGGTGCTTAAGAGAAGTACTAGCCTCTTGCAATTTCTATCCTTGCCTACTTAAACTGAGCAAACACCTTGTGCAGCTTCACTGCCAGTAGAAACACACTGTGTCAGAACCAGGGTGAGGACAGTCATTTCCAACCTTGGCTTTCAGTGCTTAGAGGGTTTGTGTCTTCTCATTACTGAAGAACTGCAATCCAGTCTGAAGCACATTGCCTAATACCTTCCTAACTTCCAAAGTATGAACATGCTATAAATAAAGAACAACCTGCCACTCTTCTTGGACAGCCAGGCCCATGATGAGAAGATATCCTCCCTCTGTCTGTGCTCCTCCAATCCTACTCGCCTGACCTTATGGATCTACTTTCATCAGTATATATATTCCATATATTCTTCCACATTCAAAGTAATTTAGTACTCATACATGCTAATTCCTAAAGGAGCTAGTGCTGGCTAGAACAAGGATAGCACAAACACATTATTGGAAACGCAATGTTTTATACACATATTCCTAAAAATTTACCATGAACATCTTCAAAAGAAAAATACTCCAAAGCAATTCTATCTTCCGTAACACACCCAGGATGCTAAGCTAAATAAACTTCTAGTCAATGGGAGAGCTCAGCAAAAATACATGTACCTGCGTGGGAGGAATGCCTTTTATGTTAAAATGTGTTCTGCAAAGGCACAGAGACACACTTACCCTTCTTCCTGAGCAGCCAAGGAATTCTGAGACAGTTTGGACAGGTTCTTAGCATATTCCTCCTCAATCTTTATCCTACACTCACACACAAACACACAGAGAAAATAAAAAGACAGCAGTAAGTAAGCTTTAAGGCAGAAACCCACACACATAATTTAAAGAAATTCTCTGCATTTTAACAGATCTTGCCACAGGAATTTTCCTTTCAGTCTCCAGGGCTTGGCAGCACCAGTTTCAGGATCCACCTCTCCCCTCCATATGCTAAATATGCAGTGGCGAGAGCAGCGATATATGCAGGACAGCATGTGCGATAAAATTAGAAGAAAAAGCTACAGTTCTGGAGAGGAAATAACAAGGACAAAGTGTTTCCACTGTGCAACGTGGACTGTCTGCAAAACCGGGCTCACTTGAGAAGTGTGTGTTTCAGTCTGCTGCTAAATCTAAGGTCGCACATCCTTGAAGCAAAGATGAAGGAATGCAGTGATCCATGTGAAATCCAAATGAGGTTTGGGGTGCTGGACTGCACCTTTCCTAGGGAAACCGAATGCTTCCTGCTCCCTGTTACAGGTGACAAAGCCGGTGAAGATGTGGCAGAGGCTTCTGTCCCTGACATGTGGTGGTGCAGCCCTTGCCCTTCACCCATTCCACCCACTGCCCTGTCCTTCTCTCCGTTTACTCAACAGCAACACACCAGGAACAGGATCTGAGCTGGCCAGAGGTGGGGCTGCAGAAGAAGGAAGCTGTTAGCGCACAACCACTATGAGAACAGCTGCAGGGAGAACAACAAGTGTAGCTGTTGAGCAAGGGGACAAGGGTAAACGCTGACTGCAAAGCAGGGAGGGAAGGAGCAGCTGCTCATTCAGAGGTGATGTGCATAATGCCTGAAACCCATCTCGGTCTCCCCTGAGTTCCTTCTAGTGAAACACTTGCAAAATATACATGATCCCAACTAGGGCAAACAACTGGCTATTTGCTGGTTTTCAAACCAGCTTGCTCAGTAGAGCATCTCCAAGAGAGAGCTGAGTGGCACACAGGTGGAGCAACTCCTGATTCTGTGCTAACTACGTACAAGCAGGGGAAAAACCTGGTTCCAAATCCATCTCCTTCCAGTGAGAAGACAGAAGGTAGGATATTTCTGACACCTATCTGCAGTAGCTAGTTGAGCAAGCACTGGTAAGTGTGGCACATTCAAGACAAAAGGGGTCCCTTGCGCGAGCTAAGAGGGGTCTGATGTTCTGGGCTGCTGAAAATATGATCTGGATATCACTTTGTGGGATGCAGCTGGCTGAAGCCCAAGGTGATACCCAGCTCGGTACGGCACAGTACCTCACCCAGCATTGGGGGTCCTCTTCTTTCCCCTCCCATGAGAACAAAACCAGCCAGTTTCCCACGCCTGCTGTAGCAAGACCAACAAACACAGCCTTCCAGCACCAAAGGCTATGCTCTGGTTAGGACCTCACTATGAAAAGGGCTTTATCCAGGCACATTTCACCTGACCTACTTTAAATCCCTGCTTCAGGATGAGACTAATCTTGTCTCAGAAGTGACAATTTCTATGGACTGGAAAGGGAGCCTAGGTCAACTATAATAAAAATGCAAATGTCTAAATGCAGCTGAGATAAATACCTAAGTGTCCAGCCCAAAGCCAGGGCTCACTGCTTTTGCCTCAGTTACCAGGAGTTCCCAACCAAAGCTCTAGTCTACATCCTTCACGATTCAACTTAATTCCTGCTGGATCTTGGCTTAAGGATGCCTTGGAGTGATTTACTTGTGGATGCTAGCTATGCAAAGGCGCTAGCTGGTCTGCTGCCTGTTCTGAGCTGCCCAGACACACAGACCCTCACAGAATCCCTGTCTTGGTCCTTCGTCTCACAAATGTAGAACCACCATAAAGGTTTGCTGTGAAAATAATGAATTTAAAACCCCGTGAAGCAGTTCCTTCATACTGCTGTAGCTGGGGAAGTATTGAACACAACAAGACAAAAGGAAGCCTCGTGATCTTCATGATCACACATAAGACACACTATGCCTGCTGCCATCAGTGCCTGTCCTAAGTGTGGCACCCTACATGCAAAGCCATTGCCTTCGATGGAAGTGCTCCTTGCTGGTCCCAGCTTTGGCCCAGGCTCTGGGATTTCAAATGTTACTTGTACTGCAGATGGATGGCACTACTAGTAGGGCAGACTGCCTGGCAAGGAGGAATAACAATAAAAAAATAACAATAAAAAGGTGAATTGGTTATTGCTTAAGAGCCCCATTTATAAGACATAAATTGTTCCACCCCAGTCTGGCATCCTCTCACCATCTGTGGCCAAAACACCTTGAACACCTCAAAAGAGGCTAAAACCCAAGATGAAGATATACCTCAAAAAGGGGAAAAAATATGCCTCCTGGCTGTGGCCCATATAAACACCCTGCAAACTCTGGACTGTGGTGACTGTGAAACACCAACGCATCAGGAGTACACAGGGACTCCTGAGCCTTGTGAGCCTACCTCCAGAAATCCACATGGCTGTTTCACAGTTACTCCAGCTTCACTCTAAAAAAAACCCCAAGTTTCTTGTTTCCACTAACTTCTTTGAAAACTCAGAATTTCACTCCCTGTGCAGTCAGAAGCTTTACAAATTATAAGTGCATTTTGACCCATACTGTCTTGATGTTATTAGTTCTAGTTGCTCTTTGGCTGTTTATTCCCTGCTCTCTTATGCTCTTTTTTTAAAATAAAGTACTTTGTGTGCCCACACTCAAATAGTTTCAGTCACACCACGTTATAATGGATAAAGAAAACTAGAGAGCTACAAAGGGAGGCAAAGATGATCTGATGTGACTGCGATGCAAGAAGAAACTAAATAGATTAAGACAACACAGGGAACACGGAGAAAAAGCAGTAGAGGATATCTGACAGACATCTACACAACTGTCACTGAAGACAGTGACTATGAGTTTTTTTACACTATTTCTCCAGATTAGGAGGCAACAATGAAATTATCAGACAACAGAAGCATAATCACGTTTCCTGTAGGGCATAAATTACAGAAGTCTTCTACAAATTGTTGCAGTGGCCAAAAATATAAAAAGACTCAAAAGGATTAGACAAACAGTGGAAGATGTTTACAAGCATCTGCCAAACATAGCAGACCTAAGGCAAACTCTGGCCCTGGAAATCCCCAAAATTCTGGTTACTGGAAGCTAGGAGGACAGAGACTCTCATGCTCTTTTCCTCTTACACATTCAGTACTGCCATGGTCAGATTAGTCAGTGGGCTAGACAGACCTTCATCAGACTCACTGCAGCCATCCTCCTGCTTGTGCTGCTTTTCATGTAGCTAAATAATCTGCTATTTATTTTAGATTTTCTAAGCATAGCCCAGCTCAATTAAAAACTGAGTGGCCAAATGCCTAAGACAGCGTTCCTTTGCTAATAAAAACAGTACTTCTTATACTCCGAGAGACTGATGCTATTCAGGGCAGCATGCAGATTTTTTTGGCCATTTTGGAGTGCTTACTTGAATGCAAATGCTAAACCATATTTTCACTCTTGATTTAAAATAATTCTTTCCTCCTTTCACACCCACACCCTTGATGTCTCAGTTCAGATCTTTTCCTCCCTTTCTTGAGGTCTGTCTTATTAAAATTCAAAGTCTGTATTATAACCTTACCTTTGTCAACAAGAACTGAATGAACACATAATTGGTCAGTCTAAGACTGCTATTTACAAGTAGCTCCTCTAAAAGCATCTACTTGATAAACTAGATTTCAGTTCGTATTGCCTCTTGTTGGTTATTCAATGAAGAAATCTGGTTATTGTGTCTCATCCCAGCTTCCTATTTAAAGCTCTTTTTATTAGCTGCCTGAACCTCACCTCCAGAAGGCTGGTTGTACAGATGGAGAGAATTTTTCTGGACATGAAAACCCCTAGTTAAACATGGTCTTGTATTCCTCGAGCCACCTGATGGTCATCATGAAAGTCTTACCAGTACTTTTTCCCTCTTAGCTGGGAATGTAAAGGTACCCCTGATGGCCTGAGCTTCATTTCCATGAGTAACCTCCCCAGCTCAACACCGTCCTCTCCTTTTCCACACAGAGCAATCCTGAATCATTTGTGCCAAACAGAAGAAAAATATATTAATCTTTTTATAACTCCCATATAGATCCTCTTCACACTCAACTCCAAACCTTCTTTGTTTCCAGCGCACAGTGAATCCTTTCTGTCTTTTCTTCTATAACATGCCTACTTCTTCCTCTACTGACAACACGAACATACCTCTTCCCAGTGTCACAGCCGCTCTCTCCTTGCCCTCTTTCATTTCACGCCAGCTTTCCCTCCCTCTTGAATGCTCCTTTCTTTTTTCTGTCAAATTTCATTGTATATTATTTTCTTTGGAGCAGCTTTCCTCCACTTCTCCCTAGACACAGCTATCACAATTCTGCTTGCCTTCTCCTCATCTTCTAGCTTAGCAAGACTATTTCTCAATTGTATTTTTCCTTTGCCAGCTGGTCCTTTCTTCTACCTGCATCCTCTGGTCACACTTTTTCACGGATCACAGGGGCAACGGTCTCTCAGACTGTCTTACATCAAAGGCACCAGGAACCACAGGGGCATGCTAGGCACTCTGCACCTCCTGTATCAGACTGTCTTTATTGCCTGTGCTGTACTTTGCATTTCTCCACTGCTGCCATACCCCAAATACTAAAAAAAAAAGACGAGAGTGAGAAAGAAAACAAACCACAAATGAAAGTAACTATCTGCAAGTTCTGCCCAATCCAACTGCCCCCCCGAACACCAACGCACGTGCCTGTTTGTTGCCCTGTTCATTGCTCCCACCACTATTGATTTACATCAGCACAGCCATGCTGTACCTGCAGCAGTGGAGCAGGGAGGCAGTACCAACTCAGAAGGCAAGCACCAACATAGAGGCAGTAGCAGAGGACAGCAGCTCCTTCAACTGGTAAAATTGCCTCCAGGAGAGAACATCCATCAGTGTGCTCTGCCTTCCCCCTGGAAGCAAACGCTGCTTGGTCCCTATGGGCTGTTCTCAAGTTTTGAGAGTCATCCTCAAGATGATTTACACTGGCTTGGACACATGACAAGCAGTTTCAAATAACAGTGACACTGCTTATGACTAATGCTGTCACATCATCTCCTGTACATGGTTGAACTGAGCATCTATCAACTGCTTGTATGGTGCTCAGTGCCCTTCCAATGTCAGCAGAGCAACAGACCATTAATAGCATTCTGGTACTCTCTGGTAGTGGCATCTGCCTTTATGACTTGGGGTTCACTCTAAGTATGTCTGTAGTTCAGCTCCATAACCAGCTTAAGTACCGAGTGATGTCTTTTTACATCTTCCTCTAGGAAACTGTGCCTATGCTCCATGTCAACAAATTGCTGCTTTACTTTTCAGACAAAATATTTCCTTTCTAAATATCTCTGCTCTGCTTTTTCCATGTCCACGTTTTTCCCTTGAATCTGCAGCTTAAAACCTTCTTGGTTCCCTCTACGGTTCCTCTACGGACAGCCTGTGTGACATACGGCTGAGACAGGCACAGCAGGAGAGACGAGTGAAAGCTGGGCAAGATTGGAGAGCATGGACGGACATTAAAGAAATATTAAGTGTTCTTTAGGAATTGGTAGCCTATCTTTTACACAGTTTAAGTTACGTCATTAATGTACCAAAGGAATATCTAAATCAGGAAAAAAAAACATTGCCATAAATACTTAATTTGATAGCAACGTGCTAATTACCTTTCTCGAACGAACTCTGCCATTTCTTTCTGCATTTGTTTCCCTTTCAGTTGCTTTTGAAGAAGAATTTCAAATCCCGACACTGTATTGTTCCCTTGTGAATCCTTCTTATCAGCCTGGAAGGAGAAAGGAAGTTCAACAAAAAGATACGGGGATCAAAACCACAGACACACAGTTCCCAGTGGCGGTTGCCCAAGGAGTCCGAGCAACAGGCAGCAGTGGTGTCCGAAGAGCCCTCCTCTGACAACAGCTGATGGTCGCAGCACCTCAGCCCCTCTCAGAGGAACAGTCCAACACTATCTCTTTCCCCCTCCTCTTATTCCTTTTTTTATTAAAAAAAAAAGAAATTTTACAGTTCTTTTCAGCTAGCATAAGACTATGTTGGGGCGAAAGCAGCAGCCTTGCCTCCCCTTCTGCCCATGGCCTTTCATACCTGCTAACACCCCCGGGCTGGCTCCAGCAAGCGTGAGCCCTCATGGCTCTCCCTGCCAGGAGAAGGAGGGATCCCAGAGCCAGCCCAAGCGAACTGCTGGGAGAGAGGGGAGGACACTGCTGCTCCTTCCAGGGGTAAGACAGCCCTAAACGACCTTTAATAGACTGTCAAGTTCAACCCTGATCTGCACTCAGAAAAATACAGCCAGTCTGCACAGATCTGCCATAAAGCAGGGTAAAATAGCAACATGTTCAACAGATTACTGCCATACATCCCATCTTTCACCGTTCGTTTCCTGCACAGCCCTTTCCACCCCTTGCTCCACTGACTTCAGGGTTGCTACAAGGACTAACACAGTCTTCTCTCTGCTGTCTCTTTTCTCTCTCTGCTTTTCCCTATTTCTGAATTTCATTTCCTACCCTCTTCCCTCAAACAGGCCCGGAGGACACTTCCCTAAAGACTACAGGTTTTGCTCTAATACCCTCAGTGCTGCACATTTGCAGAGAAAAATGTCACGTTAATCAAAGCGTGAGACTTGTAAGACACCTCGCCAGGCACCGGGGCAGCTGAGACAACCGGAGGTGTGGAGTTGATCGAAGAAGGAGGGTGGACCGTGGATGACAATGCCAAACAAGAGGAAAGTCCTGGGAAAGGAGCTATGGGACGATAAAAGTTTGCAGAAGAAAGGCAGCTTTAAGTGGAGCTTCACTGAGAGCGAGATGTGACCAAACCCAAGGAGCCAAGCAGTGGCCAAGCCTAAATGAAAAGAACTAAGCAGGGCAGCGACTTCTCTAAGACACATGCAAAAAATAAGCTCATACACTTTTAATGATTTATAGCTCATTGGGATCAGAAGACTGGAAGAAACTGAAGAAACTTTGATTATTTTTTTTTTCCATGGAAGCATTTCAATAACTGATAACTGAAAACACATGTGAAATTCATAAAATCTTCATTGTTGGGGTAGTATTCCCCCCGCCTCCCAAAAAAGAGTTTTCCTGTGAAGATTTTTTCTGTCAGCTCCACGCTTGAAGGACTACTGTATCATTTTAATCTGATTCAGGATCCTGAAAGCTCAAGAGGGCACACACAGAAACACAGCCACTGGAGACTTCCTGTGCTGAAGGCTGCATTAAAACTACTCAATTTAAGAGCTACCAATGGGCCTGTCCTTCATAGACCTCATCCTTTAAAAAAGCCATTTATCATATAGCCTCCAGAATATCCCACGGGAGCGAGTTCTACAATTTAGCACAAAGTTTGTAACTATCTGCTTGTTTTAAACATGATACCCCCAGTGTCATTGTGCATCCCTAGCTCTCATGCTCTGGGAAACACTGAAATAAGATTCCCTGCCATCCACCTTGCTATCCCCCTCCTGCTGCACAACCTTTTTGGCTGAGGTATTTTTAGATCTGTAGTTTGTCCTACATCCTCCCCATTTCCTGACCAAAATCATCTCCTGACAGCTGACCTTGCCCTTTCTGGACACTCTTCTGATAATTGCCCACATCTAAGGTGGGTTAGATGGTTTCCACCTGATCTTCACTGGCATCCTCAGACTCCCTGGTGCTGCCCTAACGCACTGCATTTCAGCCCAAATTCTCCTTTACCTTGTACCACAAATCAAGCTGTCTGTTCCACTTTTTCAGAAGCTCAGGAGCTGCAATATGGCATGTGGCTGGCTGCCTACTTACCCAGAAATAATCACAGTAGCTCCACTCTGAAGGTTTCAGCAACTGCTGCTCTGGCATTATGTCAGGATGGGGGAAAGTCACACAGTTTATCTGGGAAGAAAAAAAAAAAATGGAAAAGAGAGTCAGAAGGTAATGAAATGTAGCTGTTGATGAGAAATATGCAAATGAAAGGTCATATATACGCACTTCCAATCAGAAAATCCACAGCGAATGCATGTCAGTGAAGAAAAATTGGTTGTTGCATGGAAACAGGAGTTAAGTATTCCCAGAGAGCAATTCTGAGCAAGCAGGAGTGTCGGCTCAGAGGAAAATAAACTACCCATTTCACATGAGGAAAACCTGCTTGATTTGGAAAGCGCCACGCAGGGAGTTCTCCTAGATCCCTACCAAACTGTGGCAAAAATCCTGACGTGAAACACCCTCAGCATGCTCTGAACACAAGAAATACTGTGAGCAGCAGAGCGCACTGAAGGCACTATGGGCGTATCTCATCAGAATATCTTGGCTATGTTGGTGTCTTACAGGATTACCAAAAAAGGTGTTATTTCTTCAGGGCACAGCCCTTCCACCTAACCCAGAGACCTTTTCCGATGAAAATGATGCTCACTGCAAAAAGGGACAGGGGCCCTCTAAAGTCAGCTAGCCTTCAATGCACAAAACCCACAGGAATTTGTGAGACGGACTCATCACACAGTCTTAAACAAAGGCATAAAAAAGTACAAGTGCTCATTAAGTTATCGCAGTAGAAAATGTAACCTGATGAAAGCACAGTGGAAGCACAGAGCATGACAGCTACTGCAGAATGTGCTGCAGAATAACTTTGGATGCAGTTAAGCCCTTCAGGGGAAGCATCAGCCAGAGTCAGAGCTCACTGCCAGTACATAATGTCCACCTAAAATTTCTACTAGGCAGGCACACTAAAAGCAGTCCCTCTTATCATACCTGTAGGTTTGCTGGACACTAAGAGTACTTGTGTATTAATCGAGGAACCAACAGAAATTGGGGATGCATGACTCACAAATGTAACTGTATGGGTTGGGGGGGCGGTTTGGATCAGTTAACGTTCACAAGAAATCCAACAACCAAGCTGTGGGCAGGGTTAGCACAGCTGCACGGGCAGAGCTAAAGGTAGTGCTTGCACATGGTGAATCTGCCTTTGGGCTATTCAGACAGAATCAAAAAGGACATGGCCACATGCTGCAAAGTGCTGACATGGTGTAAACCCACCACGCTAGAGCAACGCAGACAAAGCCTTTAGCTGACACAACGCTGTTCCTGCAAACCCACATTGGCTCTGCTGCTGTCTGCCCATGCTGAAGTTTCAGTGGCTGTCCTGTATGCAGTGCAAGAGCTTTCTCCACCCTCCTTCTGCACAAAATCACTATTTCCAGAGCTTGCCAAGTCCATTTCAAAGCAGGACACCTATGGTGTCTTTGGCTGTCACCTCAGCTAGCTCCTAAACCATGCATCTTGCCTTCCAGCTTCCTTCTAGCTCTCATCACGCTTCAATCTGATCTGCAGGATGTTGGAGACCAGGGCTCTCACTTCACCAACACTTTCCAGGCAGCAGCCTGCACCCATGAGCCTGCATCTCCAGCCACAGCCAGCCTCCGCCGGCCATGTGGAGCTCCTGAAAACACCTCCCCATCCCTTTACGCTCCCATCAGAAGTGCCACGCACCAGGAGTTATCAGCTCGGTTCAGAGCGGGATGGCCACGTGACAGAGGTGCCAGTGCTTACCCTTGCCTGGGCACCCTGCACCCCCGTGGCATCAGGGGACATGCCAGGGGACACACTGGTGTGGTCACACTCAGCTGGGCTTGTCCGTGCTACAGCAATGGGCCCTTCTGTTATCCCAGGCTGACCTCTGTCACCACCGCAGCCTCCAGCATGAAGCCCCACCATGAGGACCATTTCACTGAGGGACACCTTCTGTCTCTGCTAAAGTCTTCCTCTCCTATCTCTTCCCTGTCAGCTCAGTGATCTCAAGACATCCCTGCAAGCCCACCTTGCCCTGTTTTTTTGGTTAGATTGGGCTACCTTCCCTTTGTTCAGGGATCACCAGCTCTAAAAGCCTGTGAGCAGATGCCGTCACTGGGAAGCTGCTGAGGCACAGGAGAGGAGCTGGCAGACCTCCTCGGGACGCAGCCGGGATGCGTTGAGCCACCCACGGGCACTGCCAGACCCCGGAGCAAGAGGCTCGACACCTTTTTGGGAGACATTCGCTCCTCCCACCCCTGCCATGAAGTTTCACAACTGTCAGCCCAAATGTCTTAAAAATACCAGCTCGAAACCTTCAGCCAAAGTGTTACTTTCAGGCAGCATCCAACACGCACCCACCTGGACCAGTGCCAGACAGGTGTACAGGGGATGGCAGAGAAAAGGCTCCGCGTCACTTCACTGACCACTACATCCCATGCCACTGCTGACCATGGGCTGCGCTGGTACCCCGGCGTGCCTCTATGCTATCGCAGCCACACGCTGTTCCTCCAGTAACACAATATATTGTAGTTTCACCTTCAAAAAAAATGAGATGGCCTCAGAAGCCACGCACAATTGCTCTGCCACATATCACAGCGTGCCAACTCCTTCCCGTGCATGAGCAATGCTGCAGCTCACCCTTCCAGAGCAGGGGAGATAGGGGAAAACAAAGTATTGTCAGCGATGATAGTCTTATATGCAACCATGTGAAGAGGTGCAGTCAGACAGGTTTAAACAGCTTCTGGCTCTGATGATTTCGGACTTTGATGCTGCATTTCATAGAATCATAGAATGGTTTAGGTCAGAAGGGACCTTAAAGATCATCTAGCTCCCAGCCCCCCTGCCCTGGGCAGGGACACCTCCCACTAGACCAGGTTGCTCCAAGCCCTGTCCAACCTGGCCTTGAACACCTCCAGGGATGGGGCAGCCACAGCTTCTCTGGGCAACCTGCGCCAGGGGCTCACCACCCTCAGAGTGAAAAATTTCTTCCTGATATCTAGTCTAAATTTCACACTCACGGAACAAAAATTTGGGTGACAGCCACAGGTCACTTGGTTGCCAGCCCTTCCAGCCTCTCCAGACCCTCCAGCCTCTCCAACCCACCCAGCAACTCCAACATCTCCAGCATCTCCATCCCCTGAAGCCCCCCCAGCCTGGCAGCCTGCATGAAACATTGCCCTTTGCCCAGCCACCATCTGTGCTTGCCACACACACCTCACAGGTATCCAGGACAAGGTGCTGCCTCTCGAGAGCAGACTGCCAAGCTACAAGAACTTGGGATTGAGCTCAAGTGAAAAATACCTAGTAGCAGAAGGCAAAAGAGGTAAAGAGACTGCCCAAAGTTTTGGGGACACTGGAAACGATTCACATCTCCACATCAGGAGCATCACTACTGCAGTAGTAAAATGAAAAGTTATTCTGGTTTCCACCTGTCCTCTTACTGGTGGTCTTGCAGAGAACGGCTAAGAGGCCCCCTGTGGAAACACACTGCTGAGAGGAGTTTTGTGTTGCCCAAGACGACTTCGTTCCACTGAGAAAGAACCAAAGGCTTCCCATGAAGACAGCAGTGTTTTCAAAGCAGATTTTCATTGTCACACTAGATAATGAGAAGAGGGGGAAAAGGCACCTCCTAAGCATATTTTGCAGCCTTTACCAGATGACTGGGCATCATCACACTGTGGACGAGGTCGGGGAGGTGATGTGCAGCAGGGAGCACGTACAGTGGCACACGAGTTCCTCCCTGCAGCTTAAAAATCTGCAAAGCCAAACCGCATGGGAAATTCTTATTCCCTGCTAAAAACAGCACCTGTCTCATAAAAACTAAATCTGTGTTGGTTGGAAGCTGCTTATCAACTTTAAGACTCTCCATTACGTCGCTAATGTCCTGAAGAAACAAACACCGAGTCCCTGGAAATGCCCAGGCCTGGTCTGGTGAAGGTGTCCCCACTGCAATGGACTGAACACACCGCACCACGTCCACGCACACAGCAGGAAGAGGAACAGTGAGTACCCATGTCAACAGGTGATGACAGTAGGGTTAATTCATGTCTTTGTAAAAGAGTATCATCAAAGCTTTATGAATAAATCAAACATTCTTCACTTCCCAGCAGCTTATACCTAATTGTCTAGAAACAACGCTGAACTGTCTGGAAAAAGTCATGAGGCCATTTGGGTCGAGTATCACATTTAAAAGGGAATTGGTGTCAGAATTAAAAAAANAAAAAAAAAAAAGGCAAAAACTTTTGCACTCTAAAAAAAAAAAAAAAACCACAACACCAAAACCAAGGGATTATTAGTGTGGTAAACAGAACTTAAGAGAACTTAACAGTTTTCTACACAAAGTCCCGGAGGGGGCATGAAAATTTTCAAAACTCTAGAAATATTACTAAAAATTATATACAACTGCGTAGGAAATCCTGTCACTATTTCTTTCCTTTTCTCACCACAGATTTCTTATACTTAAACAAGAGCTATTGAATGTTTATTTGTGAACATTTCTAAAACCTCTGAGGGTTTTCCAGCAGGGAGGGGAGCACTGGGCTGGCACTGAGCGGGACATGGCCACACGCCAGTAGTGGGGTGACCACATCTTGCTCCCCCACCATCCTCCCTCTGAAACGCTCGTTTTCTTATTTCTAAAATCAAAGACAGCTGAAAAAAAGCACTCTGGTTCACCAGCTTAGTCCCACTGATGAGTTTTTTGACTGATGTTAAAGTGAGCCAAAGCATCTCGCGATAACTTCCTGATGTTTAACAGAATTAAACAGCTCCATCAGCAAGACACCCTCCCTGCACGAGGGACCACTGCTCTCACTAATCGCATCCCTGATAGGCAGTCAGGCTATGTGCAAGGTCCAAATTCAAACAACAGGACAGAGCGTTGCAGTGCTAATCTCTTTCAACAACGCTGACTAGCCAACAAGGCCTGAACAAAAGCATGCAGAAGCTGACTATTACAGCTGTAATTGCCAGTAAGAAACAAAATAAATTAAAACACATATCTCAGCTAATGATGGAGTCACAGAACTGTAAGAGAAAATAGGGTGTTATGACCTGCATTACATCTGCACAGGCTCTGCTGGGACAGCCAAGGTGATTATCAGCCTCACCATGATATTAAGTCCTCATCCAGCCTCTTCACTAATAAAAATAATGGCTGTTGTCCGCTTGCAACAAAGCCAAATTAATGACAAGACACTAGCAAGGCGTACTCCAAATATAAGCTGAGCAAACATGCTGGAGGACAGCAGCCTGTCCTTCCAGCTGCTGCTGGACATGAGCGGCACCGCAAAACCTGCATGAGAGAGCCACTGCATCACGGAGGCTAGGAGAAGGTACACAGCCAAAGGAGACATGCCATGAAAAACATGGTGACAACAAAGCTCGGGGCGGGGAGAAGATAACCAGACAAGCAATACAAATTGATGCATTTCTCTTGACACACCTGCTGTGTACCAAACTCAATAAATAGACTAAAATACTTTTGCTTGTATACTGATCATGAGCAAAAGGAATTATACTCTTAGCAGCTAAATATTCCAGCTCTTATTTCCTATGACTACATTGGCAGTGATGGCAAAACAGCCAAAAATGCCTGTTCACGTTGCAGGTGACGTAATCAAACGTCTGAGATGCAAAAGGGTGACAGCAGAAGAAAAGTCACAGGGAGGTGGGCGAGCGCACAGGATTCATATGGGAGCAGAGTGCACAGGAGCAAGAAATTTCATTGGGTTGGCCATGTACATTCATTTCATGGATTTCAAAGTCCTCCAGAGGCTTTGAAGTTGCTACCAGCACTCACCAGTAAATGACACATTGCCAAGCAACATGAATAAAACAAGAATAATTTGATCAAGGCTTAGATAATCAACTGCATGTTTATTACATAAGACACTATATAAATAAATGAGCAGACAGTGGGTGAGCTTACGGTGTCGTGCTAAAGTGACTAAAGCGGGGCAACATTCTTGCTCATTTCTTCAATCTAAAAATGCAGATTGTTTTTCCTGATTTCTGCACATTCACTGCACCTTAAACACAGCACAGCTGTGCCAGATTGCCTAACTTCACTATCTGCTTTACAATTTCAGACCAGACCTGAAAAATACAATGGCCAACTCCACTAGACGTAACGAGTTCACCTGCCAAATGGGACCATTTGCGCAAAACAGCCAAATGCAAAGACTGGTGGAGATCCCAGAAAAGCTTTGGAGCAGACAAAGACTTGGACAGTTTTAACTCTACCCAGACAGGGAAGCCCAGGAATGCCTAGACTAGGTAGCTTCAATATCATGAGTTTGAATGTGGTTTTAGCACTGGCAGGGTGATGCCGCAGCTACGGTACAACAGAAGGGAAGAACAGACAACGGAAGTCTTGATCGGTAACAAATTCAATTGATGCGCTTCCTATTTCAAAGAGAAGATTCTGCCAAAAGTGTTTAGGAGCCCTCTTTATTTGGTCTATCTGGAGAAATGTCCAGAGATTATTTGGTCAGTCCCCGCCAAAGCAGGGGATTTCTGAGTTTCTGCCATGCAGTCAGCCTCTGGGCAGAAGGGAGAACAGTGCTGAAGGTGCAGCCTCATACTGTGTTCATCACGTTCTGTCAGGCGCAGAGCACAGCAGCAGAAAATACCAAGATACTGCATGCAGGCTGCCCCTCTTCCCACCTGCAGCACGTGTTCATTTCTGTGTCCAACACACACCATACAAATGCCAGCATTTTCCAAGTCATGATGAATCTTGACAAGGCACTTAGAGCATTCTTCAGAAAGCCACACTCAGAAACACCTTATCATCAGGTAGGTTTCTTGCTCTTTGATTGAGACATAGCTCTGTCCTTAAGTCAATATCCCCCTATACCTTCTCCGTTTAAGTCTCCCTCACCTATGGTTGAGGAGCTTCAGCTTCCACAGGAACTCATGGCCAGACAGATGGCTCTTCAGGAATCAGACAGCAAACCATCCAGCCTAGAACTAACGCACGCACCTTGAAACCCACTGCAAAATCAGCGCAGACCACAGACCTGCACTGCTGCTTCCTAAGCGAGCATCAATAATTTGTGCAAGCAGCAGTTTCATAACAGCCTCTGATATAACCCAGCAGGGGTTTCCCTTCCAAAGAAAAGAGACCACACAGTGTTGGTAACATTCACTCAAAGAGAAAACACCATGCTCTTTTTCTTGTTGGGTGCATATAGATGAGAAATAGTCCAGCTCCCACCTGCCTCCAGGATTTCCAGAAGCCATGGTCCCAAATGGCTATGTGGATGCAGAGGAAGCAGATGCATTCCGAGGAAGACGGGAACAAACTCCCGCCCCTCCGCCGCAAGCGGTGAAACAGAGACAGCAAGGCTGCAGCCGCTGGTCAGGCTGGACATCACCTGATGTCCACAGTTTGTGTATCACAGGATTTCAGTTTGGGGGGAGGTTTGCTGGACTGAGAGCCCCAAATTTCATCACAAAATTCCCCTCTGCAAGAAGAGGTCCTGCCTGAGCACTGCTACAGACCAAGAAAAAACATCTGACAGCAAGCTAAGGACATGCCCTGCAGCTCGGTTGTTAACCAGAACATCCCAACATCAGCTTGAGTGGTGCTGAACAAATATAACCTCCTAGGAGACAGGAGGAAAAATTACACTGCTTTACAGTTTACACTCCATATGAGAATGTTGTTTTTCACAATGCTTCCTTGATGCAAGCAATGGCTTGGAGCAAACAGCTGTTAAAATTAGCTTGTATTCGTCTGTCTGATGCATCACACTTCAAAGCTTCGGACTTCTGCTGGAGAAACGCGCACCCAGTGACCCTGACATAACACACAACACTTTCTTGCTTTGCAGATGCTCCCAGATGGCACATGGGCCAGCAAACGTGACAGTGAAAACCACCCTCAGTGAACAGCCTGCGTCCTCACCCCTGTGAGCAGCGAGGTTTTCAGAAACACAAACACTCTTGTGCTGTGCCCTGCAACTCAGTGCGACCCACCCCAGGACCACGCCTACTCCCTCTGGAGATGATGTTCAGCCCATGGTTTGTTCCTGCCCCTCCGACCCGGACGGGCAGGGGGCTGCATGAGGTGGCTCGGACACGTTTCCAGCCCCAGCACCGCGGCCCTGGAAGCCCTGCAGCTGGATTGCCCAGGACATGTGCAAATCCACCCAAAACAACGGATTTATACTTACTTCAGGACATACTGCTCTCTCAACACATTACTACAACACAGTAACAACACATTTTTCATTTCTAATGACCGATTTTGACAACCAAGTAAACTGTTGAAGATTTTTTGTTTGTTTGTTTTCCCAGAAAACTGTATCTATTTGGCAATGACTGACCTGCACTGCATTCAGAGACCCCTGTATGTGCTCTTTCTGAACGCTCGTCCCTGTCACCAGGAACCCAGGGAACCTTCAATAGGCTGCGTGTGATAATGTAGGCAACCACTTCCTCCTCCTAGTAACAGTTAACAATGATGTATAACGTTACATTATTCCTTTTGTTCTCGTAGATTTTATACCCTGCCAATTCTTGCAGCTGTAAGCATGTTTATTGCCTCTCCTTTATCACTGCAATTCATTTATCTGCTCATTTATCTTCTTTATTATTTCTTCTTAAATAAAACTGCCTATTCCCACTTTCATTAATCTTTTCTGATTTCCTTCCTGTTTTCAAACATCTGTCCTGCACTTGACGAGTCCAGAAGAGCAAACTGTGTTCCAGATGAGGTCACCAGGCAGACAAAAGATATTGTCTGTAAACGTGACACTGAGAACATTGCAATTGAATCAGCTATACTTAATTTCTAATATTAAAAGCAAATGTAAGACTAACTTCATCCTGAAACCTAAAATCTTTGCCCATACTTCCCATCAGAAACCTTCACTTGCATACTCTGGCACAGAAAACACCTTCTGACACCTCTTGGAGAAGAAAACACCGACCGTCCCGCGGGGGCGGTGACCCCCCGGCCCATCGCGCTGCCCCGGGAGCGGGGGGAGCCGGGCCGGTCTCCCGCTGGGACAGGTCTCCCAGGACAACCGGCTCACGGGATTCCGCCCCGGGCGGAGATCCCAAAGCAACCCCGTGCCCCTGACTCACCAGCGCTCGGACACCGGGACTACCGGCGTAGGGTCTGCCTGCTCGCCCACCGCCCCCCCGCCCGGGCGCCTGGCGGTGCCCAGCACGGAGCCCCCGCCACCCCCGGAGGGCACCCCCGCCCTGCCCGGCCCGACCCCGCCGGACTCACCGTCAGGCTGCTCTCCTTGCTCTGCCGCCGCGGCGCCGCCGGGGAGCCCGGGGTCTGTGGAGACAAGCGGGGAGCATCGTCACGGCCGCTCTCGGAGCCCAGCATGGCGGGCGCGGTCCGCGCGGGGCGGGCGCTAGGCGGACCCCATGGCCCGGCGGCGCGGCGCGGCTCGGCCCGGCTCGGCACGGCTGGGCTGGGCTGGGCTGGGCTCGGCACGGCACAGCTGGGCTCGGCTCGGCACGGCTGGGCTCGGCTGAGCTGGGCTGGGCTCGGCTCGGCACGGCACAGCTGGGCTCGGCTCGGCACGGCACAGCTGGGCTCGGCTCGGCTCGGCACGGCACAGCTGGGCTCGGCTCGGCACGGCACAGCTGGGCTCGGCTCGGCTCGGCTCGGCACGGCACGGCTGGGCTCGGCTCGGCACGGCACGGCTGGGCTCGGCTCGGCCCGCCGGGGAGCTGGAGGCGGCGCCGCCGTCCGGCAGGGCCGCCCCCCTTCGCCGCCGCCAGCCCGCGCGGCCAATGGCGGGCCGGGCCGGGCCGTGCCGGGCGGTGCAGCCCGCTGCCAGCCGGGCCTCCGGGCCCCACCGGCTGCCGGCCAAGCCCTCGGGGCGGTGCAGGGCTGGGGCTCCGCCTCTCGCCTCCGCCGCGCCAGGCAGGAGCGGGGCGGCCGGCGGCGAGGCGGGGGGCTACCGGCTCGGGGGCAGCGGGAGCCGATCCGCAGCCTGCGAGCGGTCGCTGGGCCGTGCCGCGGGGTCCTGCCCCGCGGAGACGAGCGGGGCCGGGGGCGCCGCCGGCAGCTGCCCCGGGGCTGCGGCCCGAGCTCACGCCTCCGGCCGCGGCGCCGCGGCCCGGCCCGGCCTCCTGCGGTTCCGCACGGCCGCTGCTGGCCCGCGGGCCGGGCCGGGCCGGGCCGCCGTGACCGCCCGGGCGGGCAGCGCCTCGTTGCTCTCTGGGAAGCCGCCCGAGGCCGGGCCCCGCGCCCAGCGCAGCCCAGCTCCCCGCTGCTCGCCGTGGTGGCTTTCCCCCCCTTGACCTCTTTCCAAGAAATGTGGCTGAGCTTGCCCGAGGGATCTTGCCAGCGTTGGTTTGCGTGATGGCTGCCACCCAGGTCTAAGGAAGCATCCCGGAGAATGCCTGGAAGCTGCCCTGCGGCGGGAGCCCGCCTGTGCCAGGAACAGACAGGCGGCTGAGGGAAAGCGGCCTGGCACGGCCCAAGCCGGGAGAGTAGGAGAGGGGCTGGCCCAATCGTGTGGGAGCTTGAGGGTGCGGAGAGCTGCTTCGTGCTACCAACAGTTCGTTGTTTCCCTTAGTAAGGAGTCTTCTGCGAAAGCAGCCACAGCTCCCAGGAAAAGCAGGCTCCCAAGCGGGCGTGGGCACAAGCTGCTCTTAGAATTAATTGCGCCAGCAGCCACTTATAGATTCAAAACTACTTATAGGTTCAAAGCAGGAATGAAGCCAAGGTCTTCAATTTGGAAAAACCTGTAATAAAGGAGCGATGGAAGGAAAGTATCACAGAGGCTGCTGAAGTGAATGAGAAAAGTCATTAAAGGGATTTGTGTCAGTCTGATGGTCGAGTCAGCTGAGCAAACCAGTGCATGGCAGTGGACTCCTCATGTACCTTGGATGTGAACTTGACCAAAAAGGTGGCTATGAACTTGAGTCAGACTCAGCACCATAAAAACGGCAAGTGGCAAATGTTGCTACAAAGGAAGTTCTGGGGGAGTCAGTTAATCTGACTTGTGTACCAAGCCAACTGCAAAAACATTGCGAATCAGATACCTTGAGAAATGATTTTTTTTTTTGCACAAGGATTAACATAGCTTTTTTTTAAAGGAGTTTCAGTCTGCAAGTTTATTTGGGTTCTCTGAGGGAGTCACAGCAGACATGTGGACAGCGGTGTCTGGTAATGCACTACACCAGTTTCTACAACGCTTTTGATCTATTTTAGGTGCCCGCATGCTCTGCCTTCAGCCTGTGCAAACTGCTCAGAGAAGAAGCAGCACGGGCAGTTAACTGCAAGATGTTTGATGTGGAAGGAACAGGGAGTCCAAAGTGCTGGACTGTATCAGGGGAGATGCCTTGAATCCACTGGTGGGGAAGCAAAACCAGAAATGCTGACTTAGCTGAAACAGCACACGTGGGGACAAGGCTGAAGCCTAGGAGTATGGGGGGGCGAAAAAGTGGGTTGAGGCAAAGAGGGATGGTTGGCAGACAACACAAAATTCAGACCGGGAAATAGTGAACATCAGAGGGATGCTGAGAGCAGCAGGCAACCCAGGTCATCGTGGCAGCAGCACACAAATCAAGCCTGCATTTCACTGGGAGTATTTAAGGAGCTGCACTCCAGAAGAACCTACCAGTTAATACAGAAATGAAACAGAGCTCTCGGGTCCAATACCATCGGGGGAAAAATCCCAACAGGTAGGGAAGCATAACCCAACGGGAGTGCAACCCACCAGCTATTCAACTGTTGCGGTTTTGGCAAGGAGGGAAGAGTTTCACGGGAGGAGCTGGAAGAGGGCCCTGTGCGGCATCTGCAGACCTGCAGGGAAGACTCTCCCAGGGACATGAAGGGGTGCAAGAAAAAGTACAGGGATATTTATTGGGAATTTGGACAAACAGGCAAGGGAGACTGGCTGTTGACGGGTCAGTGTCTTGAACACTAGCCCGGGGTGATGAGATGGGTGAGGCCCAGGCTATGTAAGGCACAGAGGAAGGCCTGTAAAAGGACATGCAGGAATGGATGAAGTAATTGAGCAAAAAGCTTCGGACAAATTCTTTGTGAATATTGTCTTTGGGAGGGAAAGCTGGAGCCGCAAGAAAATACAATGAGATACAGACATGGTCAGATGTGCAAGTCTAGAGAGAGGACTGTGCTGGAGGCAGGCCCAGGCTTCAGGGTAGCATGGCAGGAAAATTCGTAGGGTTGTTAATAGTGACTGAAATGGCCTGGTGGATTTTTCAGAAGGGAGTGATAGGACAAAAATATCCAAAGTATCTTGGCATTTTGTACTGTTTTACCAGTTGGACGCATAGACAAAGTATTCTAGATGAAAGAAATCTGTCTGATATGAGTTTCTAAAAGAAAATGCATCTTGACCTCCTGGTCTGGGGAATTCCTAAACTACTTAAGTAGTAGAGACCCATTTATTCTTGGATATCACTGTTTGGCTTTTTCCCCAAAACTTACCTGGGGGTCCCCACTGGCTTTTCGGAGGCTCATATGACCAGAGTCAAGCTGGTGTACCGGGGTCCCAGAGATGTGGTAGCCATTCACTGTAAAAGCAGACGGAGAGTTAGCAGGCTTGCTGCTGGTAGCAAATGAATAATCGCACATTTTAGAAACTAATCACTTAATTGAATATACAGATATAAATCACAGTGCCTTTTCTGAGTCACCAGTGCCTCCAGCCTAAGAAACAGAAGCTCAGCCCATGGGCCCGCTCTGCCCTCAGGATCCTGCAGCAGACAATTATCAGGAGGTATGATGGGAGTTACTGAGCAGGAAAAAGAGACCCCCAAACTCAAAACAGTTCCTGTAGCGCTGTTTGGTAAAATGATGTGTTTGAAGAAGTAGGCTATGCTGTATTGGATTTATGTGGCCAGGTTTGGGGGGGATGGGGTCGGGGGTGGGGTGTACAGGAGTGGCTTCTGTGAGAAGCTGCTTGAAGCTTCCCCCATGTCTGACAGAGCCAAGATGGACCCGTCGCTGGCCAAGGCCAAGTCCATCAGCGATGGTGGTAGGACATCTGTGAATACATATTTAAGAAGGGGGAAAAAGCTGTGCAACACCAACAGCAGCCAAGAGAAACGACTCTGCAGACACCAAGGTCAGTGAAGAAGGAGGGGGAAGTGGTGCTCCAGGCGCCAGAGCAGAGATTCCCCTACAGCCCATGGTGAGGCAGGTTGTCCCCCTGCAGCCCCTAGAGGTCCATGGTGGAGCAGACATGCACTTGCATCCTGTGGAGGACCCCATGCCGGGGCAGGGGGATGTCTGAAGGAGGCTGTGGCCCTGTGGAGAGCCTGCGCTGGAGCAAGCTCCTGGCAGGACCTGTGGCCCCATGGAGAGAGGATCCCATGCTGGAGCAGGTTTGCTGGCAGGACTTGTGGCCTTGGGGGACACACACGATGGAGCAGTCTGTTCCTGAAGGACTGCACCCCGTGGAAGGGACGCACGCTGGAGCAGGGGAAGGGTGTGAGGAGTCCTCCTGTGATGAGGAAGGAGCAGCAGAGACAACATGTGATGAACTGACTGCATCCCCCATTCCCCGTTGCCCTGTGCCACTTGGGGGCAGGAGGTAGAGAAATCAGGGGTGAAGTTGAGCCTGGGAAGAAGGGAGGGGTGGGGGGAAGGTGTTTTAAGATTTGTTTTTTATTTCTCATTACCCTACTCCAATGTGATTGGTAATAAATTAAATTAATTTTCCCGATTTGAGTCTGTTTTGCCCATGATGGTAATTGCTGAGTGATGTCCTTGTCCTTTTCTTACCCATAAGCCTTTCATCATATTTTTCTCCCCCCGTCCAGCTGAGGAGGGGGAGTGATAGAACAGCTTGGAGGGTACCTGGTGTCCAACCAGGGTCAACCCGCCACATATGTAAAAAGCACTGGTTTAATGAAGATGGGCTTTTCATGTCAAGAAAGCAAGCCTTGTAAGAAGTTTATGATCCATTTATACAGCTGTAGGTTGCTTTATTTTTGGAATATACTGAGCAAAGAATAATGCTTAAAGTAGGGTTAAAACAAGATACACAACTGCATTATAAATCCTTTGGTCACAACAAAATGCACAACCTTCAAGCATACTTCCCACTCAGCTCTGCTGATAAAGAGGGGCTTCAGTTCGAAAAAATGATGCAAAAACCATCCTCTAGACTGCATGAGTTACAGTCAGCTGGTAGCAATGGCCTTTACATTTAACACTTTTTATTCTAGAGTAATTTTTGCTTTGCTTTGTCTTTTTGCAGTACCCGAAGCTTTTTAGTACAGTTATGCTGTTATACTCTGTTACTTGATTCCCTGCAACTTCAAGTCAGGACAGAGGTGAAGTGGTCAACCCACATGCCAAAACGCTTCATTCACATGTGTTCTGCTTGGAAGAGCTACAGCCAGCCCACGTTCCGCTTTTTGCTTTTTGCTTCCCCTGCCCGAGCAGAAAGTGGGACTGGGAAAGGCAGCCTGTCCTTCCCTCCCAGAGCTGGCAGCCCCGCTGGCTCCCTGGGCTGCCCTCTGCCTCCGCGCTCCAAGGAAGGAGCCACCTTAGCTCTGAGCAGACACTTCAGCCCACCGGCCAGAAGATGCATCAATGGGCAAGTGACAGGCAAGAAGAAGTGTTTAAGGCCAGGTTGGGCGGGGCTTTGAGCAACCTGGTCTAGTGGGAGGTGTCCCTGCTCATGGCAGGGGGGTTGGAACTGGATAGTCTTTAAGGTCCGTTCCAACTCTAACCATTCCATGATTCTATGATTCTGTGAAGATGTATCAGAAGGGAAAGCCCCACCATGTTTACTCTGCTACACTCACATGACTGTGTACATGAAGTATACATCCCATGTGATCACAGCATTTCCCTTTGCTCTGCCGAGTGGCAGAGAAGCAGGTTCACCCAATGCAGTGGTCAGGCACAGCACCAAACAGTACCTGCAGAACTCTTCTGTGACACAGGGCTCTTTGGAGTCCCAGGCACACTGCTTGGCCGCTCCCAGGTCGTTTCTGTTGAAGGGAAACATCATTGTAAGGGTGATGGAGGCCTTGCACACACACCAGAGTTAACGTCTGTTACACACGTACAAATGGGACTGACCCTCAGTGTTCTCTGAACCAGGTTCTCACCCTGTGAGGAAGGTGCCTGCACCTTCCTGCACTCCCCATCTTCTCCCATCTCCTTCTGGTGCCCCTCCCCAGCCCTGGTGCCCTTGCCAGCCGGCTGGGATGGTGGAAACTGAGCAGACTGGGAGCTGCACCACTGGTTCTTCCAGTGCAGGTCTGCCACAGGGCCATGCTCGGCAAGAAAGCAGACATAGCACAGATCACTGCCTGTAAGCTGCTGCCACCATCTGTGCAGCCAGCGTTTCCAGGTGGAGCTAAATCAAGCCCAGCCTGGGGTGCTCCCTGCAGCCCACCATGGACATGCAGACCTGCCCGGCCGCAACAGCCACAGCACAGCTGTGAATGACTCAGAGATGTGGATTTAGTGACATATACACAGTCCATAGCATTTTTTTCCCCTCAAAAAAGCTATTTCGGTGGCAAATTTCCTTATTTTCCACTCAGGTCCTTTAGCAGCTGGGATATGCAAATATATGTCATAGCAGTTTTGATACTCAAAAGACTGCTGCTGCTTTTCCCCTCTCAGTTTTCTCTGTAGTTTAACCATTCTGCTCATTTTCTCAGCAAATGGAAAATTATTTTTGACCACATGCTAAATACATAAGATTTAATTGCAAAACTTTAAGTTGCAAACAGCAGACAGTAGAGTTAGAACAGCAACTTCTGCAGAAGTCTAGCTAGAAAGCCCAAGCCACCATTCCTTTTGAGTATTGGTACCAAACCAAATAAATCATATTGCCTGCCTGCCAATATCAAATAAGAAAACAAGCAAGTTAGTGTAATCAAGTCAAAAGACTACTTTGGCCACTTCATTTGAAACTGTCATTCCCCAACCAACAGCCACCTAACCCTGCCAAAGCCTGAAATCCCGCATCTCTCTCAGGATTCTGGATGAATGTGGTCAAGTGGCCACAGAGCAGAAGAGGCTGAGAGCCCTTGGGCTTGGTGTTGGCAGTCAGCACTTCCATCAGGGCACATAGGTGCGTCTTGTCCTGGGTGGGTGCTCATCTGCTAACATGCTCCAAGAACCACAAAAGGCCTATTGGGTAAAGAAGGGAGCACTGTTTTATCTGTCTTTGTATATACATTCACACACATATATACACATACAGATGTCCTCAAGGGTTGCGTTAGGTTCCTTATTTCAGGCAAGGACTCAGGATTATGGATCCCAAATGGGGGAAGGTGCCATCCCCTGCACCTGTGATGCCCAAAGTCTTGAGACACACAACCTGCTTCCCCCTCGTGCCCCTTCTCCCCAAGCCACAGCATGCTTTTGCTTGCAAAGAAAAATACTTTGAGCTCTTTTTTTTTCCTAGCAAGTGCAAAACCTGGTGGACTAGAAGCTTTGATGAATCATGGGGAAATATTTAAATTTTACTCAGCTTTTTGTGAATTGGGTAGTAAGCTAATAAATTCCATGCTAGGTCAATGAGGAAGAATTGGAATGTGTTTTAACTAAACAGAAGGAAAATCAAATGCTAAGAGTTGTCTTTTATGAGTCAGCTTGTCTTGGCCTAAAATACACAAGTGCATGGTTAATTAAAGACAAACTCTAATTTACATTTATTGTAATGCAAAGGTAAACAATAGAATATGCTACCCACGTTTCTGGTAACTTTTTTCTAATTGTTGATTAATGAATAATGTAAGTGAGTTGACTTGAAGACAAGTGTTTTAAAGAAGGGCTTTTGGAGATCTGTGTGGAGGGGTTGTGATGTCCACTCAGGCTATGCCCAAGCGCAATCAGTGCGGTAGCATGTTTTTGTCAGAACTGGCTTTGACATTAGCAGTAAAACAAAGTTGCCTTCATATTTGGCTTGTGTTTTTTTATGCAAGCATGTCTGTTGACAATATTTTTGCACTTTTGAGACCGTACAGAGGAATGTACCTAAAAACCTAGCAAATCAATTTGAAGCATAATTGATTGGTTGAAATTACCAGCTGCTTCTTGTAACTGGTCTCTATTTTGCCTGCTAGCTGCCGTGGAGCTGGTGTGAAGTGCCCAATTCTTCCCCTCTGCCATGCAGAAAGCCCAGATTCATGACTTGAGGGCAGAAATTTTATACCTGAGAGAGCGGTGCCCAGTGGTTAGCATATTTGTCGCTACAATCCAAACCAGTCAGTGTCATTACAAGTTTTCTAAAATAAAGTGATTGTGGAGTTATACACATTGAAAAATAAACAAAAAAATTCTATAAAAATGCATAAAATAGAAATGATATCTTTTATTGGGTAAGAAATGAAAAGAACAAGAAAGTTTTTAATTGCATTTATTTTGAGTGCCAGGAGAAAAAACAATCCCCTTCCGTGCACTGAGGAACTGAGAGATGGGTAGGAGCAGCCCAAGCAGGGAGAGGGACTAACTTCGAGCAGGACTGCACTGCTGTAATGCCATCTACTGGAAGCAACTAAATTTACCAATACGGTAACATGACAAATTTCTCTGCAGCTTAGTCACGATTAGAAGTGAAGGGTGAGAGAGTGTGTGTGTGTGATTTTTTCCCACAACTACACAGAAAAGTCTTGGTGAGAGGTAACACCCCGTTTGATACAGCCAAGACAGAGTCTCGTCTTGGAGTACCAAATGCAGCCTTTGATGCTGGTGCTTGGAAAATCGGAAGACTACTTGTAACCCTGTGGTAAAACAATGATTGCTGCTATTAGGAATAGATTCAATATCCCACCTGATTTTCCAGAGAGGATGTTGGAGTCAAGCTAAAACCCCCACTCTGTGAGAGAGCAATTTAGCACTGGCAGATCAATATCGACAAGTTCTGTCCTCCCTTATCAGCCACATGTTAATTCTTCTATTTAGTCAATGAGAGGGAGGAATAATCAGTAGTTTCCTTTTCACAGTCTGGCCTGAAAAGGAGGTGTGTGAACAGAAAGAAGTCCTGCAGCCCTGGGAGATATCTGGAAATTAGTTACTGAACAGCAAAGCAGTAGAAAGCCACTTGATCAAACTGAAATGACATAGTGAGAGGAAAAATAGTTACAAGACCAATATATACGTGCCAACAGAACCAAAGAGGGTTTTCACAGATGTGGTTAAACATTTCCTCCCAAAGGAAAGCGGAAACCTGCGGTGTTTGGGGAAAGAAAGTTCACTTTGCATCTCTTTGGCAGAATGAGAAATGACATGATGTGTCAGGCCTTCAGAGAGCCACACACTCTGGGGCATCATGTTAGTCAAGAAACGCAGCTTCTGAGCAGGTCCCAATGCAGGCGATTTTTGTGATCAAAGTGTAGTAGCAGAAGAAGGAATCTTGTGTCCCTTCTTCATGAACCCAGTAGCAATCTGAGGTCAAAGCAGCTGCTTTCCAGTCTGAACATACAACATCAGCGAAACATCAGGGCTTTAAGGTCTAACATAATCCCTCCTGAGTGTGCTTATATTGCTTTCAGGGATGGGTTTAGTACCTCTGCATGGTGTCATTTGTAATGCTATTTTAGGAGCTAAATGCTCCACAGTTTCATTGGCCAAAGTATGAGAATGGGTCAGAGCAAGCCAGAGGACCTGTGGGTCTGCTTACTGTGCAGAAACTTTCCCTGGTCGTAAGGATCTGTAGCAGCTACAACATGTCACCCAACTGCTGGTGCTATCTCATGTCTTTATAAATAGGTTTGGAGACTGTTTTGGTTTTAACGGCAATAAATCTGTAATGCTGAGCAGCTCCAAACCCAGTTTCTGCCCTGAATAACATGAAGCTGTGCGGGCTGCACAGGTCACTCAGACATAGATGAACAGCCACAGAACATGTCCCTCCTCGATGCCGCAAGAAGAAACCCTGCAAGCTTCTCTCAAACTGTTCCTGAAAACACGCAGAACTAGAAGTGATACTTGCAGTAGCATAGAACAGGTCCCACAGTCTTACCCCATCTTTTTTGGATTCACTTTGCTCTTGCCAATGGCATGTAGAAATCACCCGTATGTGCAGACAGTTTGCAAACCTCCTCGCCTTCCTCTGCTGCTCCACCTCCATCTCCATAGGCTTTCAGCAAGGTTTGCGGCCTGTCCGTGGCTCCCCAAAGTGCAAAGATTGGTTGGACCTGTGAGTTGGAGGGAGTGCAAACAGCCCTGCTTTGGAAACAGGTTTTCTTTAACAGCGCCATAGTGCACTCCCCAGTCCAAACCTCCTGGCTGCTGGAAGCCACCGTGCTCCCGCTGGCTGTGCTGGAAGCCAACCTCACCTCACCTGCCAGTGCTCTCACACCTTATCTCCCCTTTCTAAGATCTTCCCCGCATTTGTGATGAATCAGAAAGGGTTTCATGGCACTTCCTTTCTTGATATTGTGTGTTGTGTGTGGGAGAAAACAGCCCAAAGGAAAGGCAGGGGGAGCGTGGGGGTTTGTGCATGTAAGGAGGGGAAATCACTTGCAGTGCCCTGAGACTGGAGTAAACCATTCAAAACTGTGGAAGCAGGAGCAGTGGATGAATGCGGACAATGAAAATGTTTTCCTCCTATTCCGTAGAGGACATGTAGCACAAGGAGGTTTTGTTTCATTGGAATGAGGAGGTCTCACCACTGTGTCAGTTCACAGAACTGACTGCAGGCCAGGATGAACTGTCCTGGCTCTCCCCTCCTCACCTCCTGCAGACCAGAGCCTGAGGACTCTCCTGATTCAGCACAGCAGCTCTTTTGTCTGTGTGCTCCAACATTTTGGTCCAGTGAGCCCTGCAATTCTCAACCCCATATGGGTCACCTATAGCAACATCAGCTCAAAAGGCCCAAACAACCAGCCCATGCATGAGCCTCTGAACTGCAACATGGTCCTCTACAAGGTGTCCTTACATGGCATTGCGAGGTCACACTTCTCCATGGGCCTCCCAGGACCCTGATCTTTACTTCCATCCTCATACCCAATGAAAAGAGACAAGGAAAGAGGGCAGAAGTGACAGATGCAAATCTCTCTGCACCCGTGTGAAACACGAGATTCAATCTTGCAAGTGCTGAAAGCAGAGCACCATGTAGTGCGTGAACTGGTTCAGCAGGAGTTGCAGTGTCAGAACTGAAATCCAGCTCCATCCCACAGGCAGCTCAATAAAAAAGAGATTGAGGGTGTCACACAGCTTTTATCCTCGGCCCTGACATATCGCCATGGAGACAGGCACCATCCAAGAGTTCTTGAAATCTTCTGTCCATGTGGTGAGGGTAGAGGTGCCTGTCACTACCCCAACAGCATGGGAAAAACTGCTGACAATAGTTCTTACTTGATCTTTCAGAGTGAGCACTGGGACCTGTACCGTGCCCCTCCTTTTGCAAACACTGTGCGACAAAAGCAAGCCCTTCAATTGCAGGCTTAGTAGTGATAATGCTATTTCCAGCACTTTCTGAGACGCACTTTGTTTTTCTAGGTTTTAGGCCACTTTACCAGGGCAGGTTTCTATACCACCCTTAAGTTAGGGCATCCTGTATCAGAGGGAAACTGTCACTAAGAAGTTTTATCTGTATGAGAAAAAACATGTGATAAAAATGCTTGACATCTCTTAGGTGTCTCCACAGATGACTTACTATTTCAGCTGCAGTTCATAAGTTTAGTTGGAGTAGGTGTTGACTGTAGCTGGTGAGATATGTAAGAAAAACCTTAACCCACAGACTAAATCCTTCCAAGCTCCTTAACTGACTCAGAGAGATGGAAAAATATTAGGCAGAGGAAGTACTAGAGTAGGTCGTGGTGATACTCCTTCCATCCACTGATCTCTCACTTCGGGTCTAGCAAGTACTTCAGAAGCGGCAAGAATTGTCTGCAAGTGGTGAACTTCCTCACTGCTTTCCAGCATCGCAATACTGGTTGCCTTCAGGGAGCGAGCCCCTCTAATGCATCTGGCTTTGTTGAGCCCCAGGCTGACACATGCACCCTGGCTCTCGGGGACACAACAAAGTGTGCTGGCCAGGAGCTCCAGGAACATGCTAGTCTAGCCAAACTACTGGGTCACCTCTCTCAAAGAAATGGCATGCTTTCAGCACTTTGAGGTTGCTTTCTAACCAAGCAAAGACAAGATAAGCCTTGTTCATTCTCTGAAAATAGAGAGTTCAAGATTTGGTAAAGGTCGGAGTTAAAGTTACAAAAAGACCAATAGCCTTAGTGCCACCCTTAGATTCGTTTCCTCTGGAGAACTGGCCACTCTCTGTATTCACCCAGTTCCCTTCCCCACTCACAACAGCATCAGAGAAAATGCAAATATCACCGTGTGATCGCAGGGTAGAAAACTCTATTTAGTCTGTTGTCATCCTCCAATTACCCAGTGAAATGCAACACTATCAAAATTGCTTTCATATTCTTGATTAAGGTCTAGCTTATGATGGTGCAGCAGGGAGGTTTCCTTTGCACCTGGTGCTTCTTAATTTAATCCTTTTTATGTGCTTACAATGCTTAAAAATTATGTGTCTTGGGAAAGAATAGTTGAGCTTGCAACACGTAATAGTGCTCTCAGCTCTGGTGTTGCGTAGAAGCTATGAGACATAAATGTAGTAAATGATATATTTTAGGATGGAGAACCTCAAAACATTCAGAAGTACCTTAGGGTTTCTGTGGGTATTCTCTAACTATATGGATCTTAATTAGAGTCAAGATAACATGAAAGCAGAATTCCTGCTTTCCAGGAGACAGAAAGCTGTTTAGTAAATGGCAAGGACATAACACCACAGACAAGAAAAGCCTGGAAATAAGGACACACCATGTAAGGCTGACCTCAGATGAGAATGCAAGATGGCAGCAAGCCACACGCACACTTGTGTCAGAAGTATATAAGTCATCTTTAATATGATGGACAAGGTAGCTGGAGTGCTATTGTTTGACTAATGCAAGAGGTATTACAGCTGCAGCACATCAGAGAATTTCTTCAGCATAATCAAATATTTTCCTGCTGAATCTACCACCCACGCACAGTTGTAAACCACTCCCAAAGACACTGAGCAACCGTATGGTTAACCACATAGTAGCTGTTCGTTCTGTGCGCATGGTACTTTTGAACTCGGCATGGCAGTGTGATCCGAGGGCTCCCCTTCCAGCAAACACACCAAGGCCACCCCTGCCGAGCTGCCTGGAAACTTTTCCATGTTCTCTTACAGTCCAGGTTATGTGCAGTATCATCTGCTCTGCTGGCACTGTTCAGTCAATGGTTTATAACAGTCTCACATCTGAAAAGAGGGATGTCAAAGCAGAGGAGATTTCTCACCCCAGTTTTCTTAAAGATGGGTAAGTATTGTCCATGCACAGAAGATGGTTTTAAAAGGCTATGTGAAGCATGCAATTCTTTACACTTTTCAGAGACTGGATAGCATCTCCACCCTCCCACTCCGACTGCTTCTCACCTTCTCTGCCCCTTCATTTACCCATCCCACCCTATGTCTTTACATCCTTCCCCATCACTTGTACCCAGACTCATGTCTCCTCTCATTTCCAATCACAACACAGAACTACAATTATTATTGATAAGAAAATGTCATATTAGTGAATTGCTTCAGAAATATACATTTGGTTCAGATTATGCCAGTGTAGTCCTGGGAAAGGGGAGAGACTCATCCCTAGTAAGCTGCATGAAGTTGCCAGTGGTCCTGACACTGCCTGAACTGAATATGAAGCATTGTAAAGAAACGCAGAGGAGGGGAGAGCAGTGCTGTTTTCCTTGCTCTGTGCTCTGAAAATGCCAGCTAGAAGCCTTCTGCCAACCCCCCAAAACAGCAGCAAGTAAATAAACAGTTATTTCACAGGGACTGTCAGCTAGGAGATATCCAGGGCAGAAATGATTTCACCTTACCTGCACCTGCCTCCAGAAGACCCACAGGTTGTCTGGAGGTGCTCAGGGTTGAATGTAAATCTCAGCACTCTGTCTATGTGCCCTCTCTCCCAGACAGGGTTCCTTCCTATTCACAGTCTTCCCAACAACATACATGAGCTTTTGAAAGCTTCACACACAGTGGTTTTGCAACCTGGACCAGCCTGGGGACATTTATTTGTTGAAATTCCAGCAGAACAACAGAGCTTCTCACTGACTTGCCGCAATGGTACCTGTAATTGGGCAGGGAACAGACAGGGACACCCCTGCACACAGCCAGGTACCGGCAATCTTCACATAAACACTTACTGGCTTTTCTTCAGTAAGACCCCACACAACAACCCCTCACCTGAGTTGCAGACAGAGATGAAGGAGTGTGCATAAAGCACTGGGATATTTACCAAGCTGGGACTTCAGCCAGTTGACTTGAAATATGAAGGCCACAAGACAACTGGCAGTTTCTGGAGGTCTTATTTCATGTTTCTCCAAACAGGTCAACACCAGAGCTGACCTGTGAGCCCAAGGAGAGTGCAGATGGACAGCTGGCCTTGAGGGATGGAGCCCACCACTGTTTGCTGAGAAAAGTGCAGTTCTGGTGAGACAGGAATAACAAAAAGCCTGTGGTTGTATTTTTTCTGAAGCAAATAAGGGAATTCAATGGGTAGCCAGGTTTCTTCAGAAGCAGCATGGGAGCTGTGCACAAAAGTGCACTCTTTCTGGCCCTCCTACACTTTATTCTCCCCTTGCCTGCAAACAGTACCCCTACACCCATCCATCTTGGGATGTACAGACCCCCTTCTCCTTCAGTCCATCAGCTGCCATCACCCCCAGCTGACAACACCTGCCCCCAACCCTGGGAAGCAGAAACAGCCATCCCTGCAAACCCCTCTGGGCCACTGGGAAGGATCAGGCCAGAGAGGGGTGGGTTGCACGCCATGCTCTCCCCATCCAGACTCACAAGCACCATTGCTGTGGCCCAGGTGTCCTCTGCAAGAGCTTCAGGAGATGGGGACAAGGGGTTTGGGCTGCTTGGCTCAAACAGCCAACTCCTCTTCCCTGGCACGTGCAGTGGGCGTGGTACAGCACAGACTGAGCACATGTCTTAGGGGGCTTGTGGTCATGCAAGGGGGCTGTGGGTAGTCATGCTGAGACCGGAGAAACTGGGGAAGCATGGATGTGGAGATAGCTAAACACTGGCTAGGAGAAGATTTTAACGTCTAAAACATGATGGGTGAAAAATCCAAGGCAGAGTAGTATTGTTCAAGGGCAGAGGGACAGAGTGCTGAGGAACAGCGAGTACTGCAGGTCTGGGAAGGATCTTCTCACCCTCAGAGTTACTTCTCAGAGTAATCACTGGTCTCCCATTCATTGTTCCAACAGCAGAAAAGTATTTCCCCTCCATCTGCTGAATCAAACCTGTGAGTACTGCACACACAAATGCAGTTTTTTTCAGCTGAGACCTAGTAGTTGCTAGCACGTAGAAAAGCTTTCTGTGGGGCTTACAGCCCTGTAACACTGAGCTGCAGCTCTGGCCAGCTCTAAGCCATATGCTGTGGCTAGCTTGAATGAGGCAAAGCGTGCCATGGGGAAGGTGTTTTCCTCCCTGAGACATCCCTGAAGCTGTGCTTGCTGAGCCTGACTTTCCTTTCTACTGCCTTCCTGCCAGCTCCCACGGGGCTTCCTAGGTTCTTCTTAGCACTTGTGCAATGAAGGTATCTACAGATGTATTTCTTTCCTCAACCATTGCTATGCCAAGAGGTCATAATTCTGATATTTCTGATATTTCCTAAGCCTGTCAAGGCTTCCTGCCCCTGGATAAATATTTTTGCCTTGGTCTGATTTGCAGAGCATTGGCCTGTCCTTCCAGCTCCTGTTATTCAAGTAACCCCCAGGAATACAGCAGCTCCTCAGACACTGAATCTCCCCCAAAGTGCTGTCCCTCTGAAGTGTGAGTACACATGCAGGTGTGTGCTTGTGTGCATGTCTGAACATGCCCAGGTATTTGTGACAGCTGTAGGAACTAAGTGTAGAAATGGGGTGAGGCATTTTACACGTCCTGTGCATCCTGGGCACTGCTGGGGAAGAAAACCAGGGCAGATATTTTGGGTGTGAAGGGAGGTGTGCTCACTGTATGACCTGACGGGAAGAGACTGTTTCCCTGTGCAGCCCTCCCTGTCCCTGCTGACACCACCATGGCCGCATTCTGCTACAGGAGTGGTAAGGGGCAGTAACCCCATGCAAGGAAACTGAGGACATTTTTTAGGTTCCCCTTCAGCTCTAGGCTGTAAGCTCAGGTCCCTAGTGAGATTCACTACAGCCAGCTTTACCTGTCTGTGGAGTCAGGATTGTCACCAAAGCTCTCCTTAGAGTCAATGAAGAGAGACTGGCACTTATAGGCTGTAGCTTACATTAGCTATTTTAGACACCTACATCAGGAAGACAATTGAGAGGTAAAGGTAATTATTTCTCTTCGTAGATAAATGGTGAGATTGGAATATCCTGTTCAAAGGGAGTTGTCCATGCTGCGGATGGTATCTTGTCAGGCGAATCGAACTCTGCCCTGCCGAGACGGTGATAGGGATGGTGAAACCTACCTAAGGGCACAGGAGTCAGCATCCGAGAGACCGGTCGGTGCTGTGGACTCTGATGGGCACCGGCCTGACAGCCATGCACTCTTTTGCACACACTTGTTTCCAGTTTATCATCCTTGCTCGCTGGTGTCCTCATTCTAAACAGAGAGCATGAACATGCACTTAACCCTCCAAATCCCAGGAGAGGTATCCTGACTGTCCTTCCAGGCAGCACAGGACTCCTTGCAGAGTTAATGATGCAAAATACGGACCATGACTGGTACAGAGAAGGGTCTTCCAGGCATTTTAGAGTGGCTTGCCATCTCTCTCCTCTTTCTTATGTTTTGACATGACAGCTTGGATGTCTCTAGATGTTGCACAAGATAGATGCCAGGCATCCTGACTGTAATGTAATTGATCCAGACTCAACCTTTCTACAGCAGGCCATACTGTGAAAAGAAATTTTAGGTATATTGAAATCCCCTTGGGCTTCATTCTGCCAATCTTTTACAGGCCAGAGGCCTTTAAAATGGTTTCAGGATTGAGTCCAACCAGTTTCAAAGGATGATAAATGTGGAGTGTTTATCTGGTTGGGCCATCAAGTGGAGATAGACAGCAATGTGCTGTCTTTGTCGGTTGGCTCATTTGCCTCTGCAAATCTGTTTGTTCCATACAGAGTCACCCTAATTCTTTCATTACAGATTTTTCTAACATCTTTTTTCCACATAAGAACACTGTCTCATAAATTCTATTTCTTTCCAGTTAAGCTCCATTTTCCTTGTGTTTTTCAGGAAAAGACAATGAAAATTAGATCACAGAACAACACGCATGATGGAAATACTATTATGATCAGATAAGATGTATGGATAGCACAGGCAGATAATAAAAATGTGGAACTACACTAACCAATGGAAACAGCTGCCATAATAATATTAATGCCTCAGCGGGGGAAGTATTCTGTTATATTTTGAAGGCTCAGAAGAATGAAGATGTTATTTGCCCCTAAAATCCTATTTCCCCTCCCCAGGAATAGGAATGCATACTTGAGTTCCCATCTCTGAATAGCTCGAGCACCAAGAGCGAAAAAAAAAGGCTTTTGCACCATGTGAGGAAGGAAGCAAATGGTGAAGCAGAGATGGTGCAGTGCCAGGCATGTTCGGAAAGGCAGTTTTTTGGATGGACCAGTCACTTAACACCTCCTGTTTTCAGGAGGAGGGAGCAGAACTACACAAAGGGTTCAGCTGGGGAGCAGCACAGAGCCCCACCGCACCAAAAGTTGCATAGCTTTTGCTTGCTGACCTCCCTCAAAGGCCATGTCCCCTCCCGGCGCACTGGGCACCCATGTGCCCATCCCAGCAGAGGGACTGCGCGGTGCAGAGCCCACCAGCTGCTGCCACCCTGCGCGTTGCTGGCTAATCCCACCTTTCCCTGGGGAGCAGGAGGGCAGGACTGGCCAGGGAGTAGCGGAATCTGTCCTGAAGCACAGTGGGAATATTCAGCACAGGTGCGTGTGGGTACATAAGAAGTAAATGTTCCTCTGAAGTCATACTAAGATTCTTTGACTTAGACAACTAGAAAAAGCAAGCCAGCAGTTGATTGACAACAGCCTAGTCAGATGTGACGTATGTAAAAATTGGGGAAACACAAAGATACCAAATAAAGAACAACTCCCATGTGAGTCCCAGTCATTTGTCATCATCTACACTGATAAATATTTTTCATATAGGTTAGGCTTTACAGACTGAAAAAACAGGCCTGACAGGGATTTCAGGAAGTCATTTTGTCCCTGCTGTGCCCCAAAGCAAGGCCAACATGATTTTTCACAGTTTTGCATAATCTGCTATTAGAGACCTCCAGTGATACAGACTCCCGGGCAACTCCCTACTCCCACACTTACTTAGAGAGGGAGGAAGAGTTAGAGTTGTCCTCATTGTGACTGAAGTGTGTTACTGTGTCTTCTGGTGATGACAGGCATTGCAAACAGTATTCTCCGCAACAGCATTTTATGCATTTGAAGCCTACTTTCATGCCGCCATCCACGTCTTTGCTTTCTTAGGGCAGACAGCCCGAATCTCTTAACATTTGCCCACAGGCCATGTTTTCCACATCTCCCATCATTCTTGCTACTCTCTTCTGGACTTTATCCAACTGGCTCACATCTTTCCTGAAGTGTAGAGCCCAAACAAGATAAAATATTCCAGCTGAGGCTTTATAATTTCCTTGTAAAGTTGGAGGCTTACTTCATGCCTCACAGACAACATTCCTATTTACACAACGGAAAATGCTGGCTGTTTTTGTATGAGCACAACACTGCTGGCTCACACTCAGTTGTAAACTGCTCCACTGCCTGTCTTTGTCACTTAATTATTTCTGATGAAATCTCCAATCTTAAGTGCATCTTGAATGAGCAGCATCCTACTCTACTACAGTGTGTGCCCTCAGCTGCAGGCTGATTCACAATCTGAGCCTGTTCTGTGCAGCACACCATGTTCTCTCCCAGCTTCGGTTAAAGTTAAAGGTTTGAATAAGTACTCTCAATGTCAACATTCCATTCATTACTGGAAATACTGACTAGAATGGAGTCTCGGGCAGATCCCTGCAGGACTTCCTTTGGTGCAAACTGCCCTTTGACAAGGGACCATTGATTACCATGCTCTGAGTATGATCTGCCAAGCAGTTTTGCACCATCTTATTGTAATTTGACTATGGGCCCCTTTGCCTTTAGTTTGTTTTCCCTCTAGCCAGCTTTCAAACTGCCTTTGCCACTCCTAAGAGCTGTCTTCCTGTAAATGAGCTGCCTCTCCTGCATGCGGGGTCTCTGCTCACAGACCTGCCCTGCCCGGAGGCTGTATAAACGTCTAGCCCCAATCTTACCACATGAGAGGGCATGTACCTCCTCCCACCACTGCTTGCCAATGATGGAAGTGCTAAAGCTGCCATGAACCTGCCAAGAAAGCCTGCTCTTGCTAGCACCCACCTTTAGAAAGGCCCCAGAATGGGGCGGCAGATGCTCCGTTGGGCTCTGACCCGACCACAGCCCTGAGCTCGGTGAATGCCCCCACCCCGCTCTGGGATCTGCCTCCCACTGACTGACAGGCAACTGGTTGGGCACACAGGACAGCTGGAGGGCTGCAAGAGCCATGCAGAGGACAGCCAAATACAACATTTAAAAGAACAGACAGTGAACCCAATGCCTGGAGCTTCCACATATGCTTAGCATACGGCTGAGATAAGTGACTGTCTTCTACCTCATGCATGAGAGACATATGATGGAAGGGACAACCAAAGGGAGGACGCATGATAGCAAAGCCTAAGGGATGTGTTACATGTATAAAGAGAAAGCAAGACCATGGATTTGTGAGCTTCAGGCTAGAGAAGACCTTGCAGAGCGCTGTTCAACCAAAAACACAGCACTACATTTGCTACCTAGCATCAGCCCTGAAGGAAAACCCACAATGTCACACTCCAGCAATTAGCTGAGTTTAGTGGCAGGTCAAGTCTGGGTACCTCTGGAAAAGGTGGGATCAGAGACGGGTCCTGCAGCAGTACAGTGTTGGCAGGGCTGGAAAGGGTCCCCAGGGTGCGTATAGCACACGGGCAAGGCAGAGCTCGAAGGAACTGCTAGCAGGGCTCCAGCTGGGGAGAGCTGAGGATACTCCTGGATGCTCTGTGCCATGGAGAGGAGCCCGCCCCTCCTTCCACTCACTTTCTGGCTACTTTTTCCCCCAGATCACTATCTATGAAAGAGCACTAACATGCCCCGCTCTGTCCACTGAACAGCTCTGTGCTTCTCCTACTTACTGTTAGTTTCTCCTCTCAAATTTCTGCATGCTTGAGTAGAAGTAGATAGCCTCTTGCCTCTACTTCAGCTCCACTGCCTGGCTCAGCCTCAGTGGGTAGGAGAACCAAAGAGCAAATAATAGAGCAAAGAGATATTATAAGTTATTTAAAATAAGAGGAAAAAAAACCTCATAAAAAATGGTCTCCGCAGCAGCCAGAGAGACCTGCTGTAAGCTAGAAGAATAACCAGTCATATTTATTCTCTCTGAAACCATTTGTTCTCTCAGCAAGCAGAGCTCAGACCATGGTTGAGATATAGAAATCCGTTCTTGGATTCAAACATTTTAAAGAGGAAAAAAAAAGGCTACATAAAGTACAAGCCACTGTAACAAAGCTGAAGTGGTACAGTCTCTTTAGACAATTTTGTGCTTCGGCACCTCAAGAAGATACCCTTGATTTGGCATGGTGATTCTGATCCATGTCCAGATTCTGCACCTGGAAATGGAAGGAAACTCCGCAGAGCATTTCAGAGGAGCCTGGGAGGGAACCTACCTTTCGTCGATGACAGATAGCAACCACAGAGCCTTTCCAGGACAATTTCATGTTTCTTCCTGTTGAACGGGAAGCTTTGTAGATCCTGATAACAGGAGACATGAGACATGCACAGGGCCACGCCTAAACTGGTCTGAAGTCAGAACCTCCTTCCACTTCGGGACTGAAATCTGAAGTCCTCTCTGACAGAAGGCTCCAAATGGAGGAGAAGAAAAACTAATTTTTCAGTGTAGCTGAGTGTAACAAGGTCCCTGGAAACCATTACAGTCCAAGTATGTGTCCCAGTGTTTTGCTGCATGTCAGAGGGTCCACCCCTCTGATGCCAGCTCTCCACCCACTCCATGCAGCAGAAGGCCCTGGGAGGGCTGAGTAGATAGTGTACTGGCTGAGGTCCCCCAACTGAAACATCTACCATAGCCTCCAGTGAACAGTGCCTTGCTGTTAACCAAGTTGCCTTAAACTCACTTTCCAGTGCAGCTGTGCTAATGTACAATTCTCATAAAATACTTTATTCACAAAATCTAGTTTTAGCAAAGCAGGTACCAGATGCTTGTGAAAGACAGAAGTGGGGAAAAAAAAAAAAAAGAAAACCACAATTAAACCACTTAGACTAAAAATACCCAGAAAGTTCTTTCTCGTTCCCTTATCGATCTGGTAGGGTGCTACGAAGAGCTTCCTTCTTCATGCATACCTTATGCCTTGTTGCATCTGTTAAGGAGATCCCTCCATGAGAAAGTCTGCATCACAATGTACACTCATGTCAGCTCTGGGAACCTCCTTGGCTCAGAAAAGGCTCCTTCCCAAGCCCTTTGAAGGGTGTTCAGACAGATTTAATCTTCCACTCTGAATCTCACAGTACTTATTCCTTGTCCAGGAGATAGTTTGTCTTAATTAAAATAAGGACTGCATCACTCCCTCGGAGATGCAAATATTTCTTCCTCAGATGGGTGGGATCTACTCTGACTGGTTAACACTTTGTTGCCTCAAGAAGTTCCCTTTTCTTTCCTCTAGTGACTCACTGACATGGTTAACTATGAAATGTATCTTACACAGAATCTTGCATTTTGTAATAGTGTGTACATTAACAAGTATACTTGTTGCACCCGTCTATATGGGATTAATACATGTAGAACATTGCTGACATTTGGCTGAGACCAGACACAACAGAAGTTGGGTGGGTAACCTCTAACATCTTTCTCTCCTTGGCAGACTCAACATCCAGGTTGTGCTGGGCTGCATGGACAGATCCCAGAGCTATTACTTCCCATGCTATGCTATATTCTAAAAGAGCCTACATTTCATCAACCCTGCTGCAGCTGAACCTCTGTCCAGCAAGAAGTTATCAATACCGTTTGTCACGATGTGCACTGTCCTAGCAAGAAAAATGCTCATGTCCTTCCTGGGAGCCACTATTGCCATCAGCACCCAAAGATGTGTTCCCTGACCCCTCACAGTCTCGTGATGCACATGTGGGGCATGAGAAAAATCACCATTTCAGACTGTCTCAGCTGTGGAATCAGAGGGGAAAGACCATGGGAAAGCAATGTGAACAGGGTCTGCAATATTTCCTGATGGGTTACCCATGTCCCTTCTCTGTCAGCTGAGACCAAGTGTACATTCTAAGCAATGGCTGTCACCCTTACAGCAGTTTTACAGCAAGTCAACATGCAGTCAGCCAGCCACTTTGTGAGTCACTGTGTGAAACACCT
This sequence comes from Himantopus leucocephalus, assembly GCA_003993805.1. NCBI lineage: Eukaryota > Metazoa > Chordata > Aves > Charadriiformes > Recurvirostridae > Himantopus > Himantopus leucocephalus. The sequence continues at coordinate 131,155 of RSEF01000018.1, forward strand.
AGACTTCCCCATGGTAGAAGGAAAAACAAAGAGAGAATTTATGAAGATCTTGAAACACTTTCTGATCATCCATCTCAGTAAAGAGATGACTGGTCCCTCAGAGATCTGAGAAATGGTTATGACCTTACAAACCAAGAGTTTTGCATAACTCCTATTGGTGGGCAGTGGTGAGCAGAAGACCTTTAACTACATGGATCAGACTGAAGGCCAACCACCTAGCTTCCACTGATCTCTGAGTTACCATGTTTGTGCACTAAACAGTGATCTCCTTCTCAAACACTCCAGCGTACTTTCATCATCTGGTGATAGCTATGATAAAGAGAGCGCAACCTAGGAGTACCTCTACACATCTACTTTGACAGAAAAGAGACGTAGCTCCTGCTGCTGAAACAATGGTGCTATGGAGGCAAAGCAGGAAGGAGGCCCATGAGACCCTGTGACAGAGATGTATGCTGGCACCACGTCCCCATGACAAACACTGCCAGTGTTTATCTTGATACTCCCAGCAGCAGCTGCAGCAATGACAGGACAAATAAGCATTTCAGACAAGTCATCAGGTGCAGAGAGTCAGCTGTCCAGTCTATGAGACTTGCGATAAGCATTTCCCACACCAATGCAGGTCTACCATAGGAGAGATGGGGACTGCAGTTTTGTAGCATATTGTCTTTGACTTATTGTATGGCTCAAAGCCAAAGAATACTTCCTGAGTGTCAAGGTGCAATCCCACTGTTAGGCAGCAAGCCTTGCACGCCAAATGCGACTTTATGGTGCCTGCACGGCTCAGCAGATCCAACTTTGCACTGCAGCCAAGGAAGAAAGTGCATATCCAACATGAGACTGGACGATCTGCCTATGGATAGCCCTGCACTACTAGTTTTGCAGTGACAAAGTTCAGAGCCAACTAGTCAGATTAAATCAAAACAGTGTCCAGACAGATGCTTATGCCAGGGCTGGATGAAGCTTCATTACACACTTCAACAGAAAGGCCTGGAGGTTGCATTCAGCTTCTGCTTTGTCTGAGGTCTAGATGACACCACAGGTGACACTTCTTTGCCACATAATCCACTTGGAGGAAGCATAGGCATTTGGGATGTCAATCTGATAGTGCAATATAGCCCATCTAGAGCAAAAATACTCCCCAGCAATATCATCATATCAATAAACTAGCAAAAAGCAGTATATACACAGCTAGAAGACTTTCAGGTAGCAGCATATTCTAACTGAGCAGGCTGAGAGGAACTGAGCTTGCCAGGAACACCACCTAAGCTGGAGGAGTGGAAGGGCCAGAGTGCCCTTGTACATGCTGCAGGAGAATCGTGTTGTCTCACAAAGGTGAGGCACCTCGTGTAAGGTGTGGGAGGCTCAGAAATGCATGATTCTTGAGTCCAGCACAAGAAACAAGACCAAGCCTAACTTCAGAGCCAGTTGGGTTTAGGACTATGGTGAGTAGTCTAAACAGACTTGAATAAGTGCTCCCTAAAGCGAGGACCAGAACACAGAAATCCCACTACTAACTTCTCTTTATTCTTTGTTAGTCTGAGAACCACGTTTCTTGCTGCATAGCAATCCTATTGCAGTAGCTGGGAGCACAGCCATAGGTGGTTTGGGCATTGTCCTGAGAAGGTCTGGTTGGGAGTGACCTCTGGAAGTCTCCAGCCCAGCTACTCACTCTGAGCAGGATCACTGCTAACAGCAGATCAGATCAGGCACAGCTTTGTCTAGCCAGGTTCTAACATCTCCCAAGGACGGAGTTTCCTGGACCTACCAAGCAGGATGTGGCCATTGGCCATTGTTATATTGTCTGTAACTTTTGTGAGGAAAGTAAAAAGCTGCCTGACATTATGAAGAAACTGAGTCCAAGTCACCTACCTTTCTGGGGTAGGGTTCCTGTCACAAGAGCTTTTATCACATAAAATCCAGACTTTGCCTCTTACTGGTTTCAGCTGACCGCAACCCAGTGCATGTGAGTAAGGGTCCATCACCATGATGGGTCGGCACCACCTCTGAATTGCAGTGGGGACAAGGTATCTAACTCCTAGTGATCTCCCCAGCCATGCAGGGGATGCTGCCCGTGAGCCAGAGCAGCCATGCTTGAAAATGACGACAGTGTTTAATGGTAATGTGTCTTCTGGAGGGTCCTATGAGATGTCAGTGCATAAAACTCAGGTAAATAATGACTTGGCCAAGTTCTAGGCCAAAGGCTTCTGAAATAAAACACATCAGTCCCTGAATGGACTGTGAGGCGCATTGTGACAGATGGCTCTCCTTGCACTCACAGTGACTCAGAAAGAGGAATGCCAGCGGTCATTCCTGATGGCTTCGACTGCATTGTGAACAAGGTGAACTCCTGCTGTCCTCTCCTCCCTTGTCATTCTGTCATTCTTTCTGCTAAAGAAATCTGGTTTTGCTGGTCACAAGTCCCTGTTTTGCAATGCTGTTGTGAGCTCATGACAAGAAAAGCAGGTAGACGCAGAGTGTTAGGTAAGCCACAGGTGGTACAAGTTTGACAGGTCTTGAGCAGCTGATAAGATCGTGAGTTATGGCTGCTTCTCTACTGGTACAACAGTGAATAAAACACACAAATATAAAATGAAAATTCTATCCTTGATGTCCCATAATGTGTTTTTCTTCCCTTGTCTTCATAGGCAAGAGGACTCTGACTTGAGCAACTATTCAATTCACTATTTCTGTTTCCCCTAATGGTGCTTTAGTGATACCTGACATTCTATCAAACTACTTTGCATAGATGTAGATATATAGACATAAATATCTCCAGCTAAAGGGAAAGGAAATAAGGAACATGGTAAAAATTATATCCTTAACAGTGCTTTATATTCTAAAACATCATGGCAGGAGTGTTTCTACTTTACATTCTCTGTATTCTGTAAAAGCTTCAGATGTCTTCTAATGGTCAGAATTAAGATGACAGAGGATTAGAAGACTAAATCTTCTCATAATTATTTTCTTTCATATGGTGGCAGGGTCATATTAATTCCTTTGACTCTGGGCCTACCTTGTCATCAAAATCAACTTGGGAGATAATTTCCTGCAACAGACTTGTACTGCCAGGGTGACACATTTACTGCAGTCCCCACCCCTACTTACCATTCGTGAAGGTGTTCACATAGTACCTTCGGCCCTGGGGAGACATATAGCTCTGCCAGCCAGGGGGAAGATGGCCGTTCAAGGTATCTTCTCCTGTCTGGGGAGTTGCTTTTCTGGGTTTCTGCTGAGAAAACAAAAAAACCCAACCTATTAAGTCAATATGTAAATAATGTAAAGTCCAACCAACGCACATCTGGAAAGGGACTGTGTGGTTTGGCATTCTAGACATTGCAATACACTCAAACACTTTCAGTCCATTTCTCCCCTCATCTGCCCTAGCTTCTGCTGGAACATGAAGCAACCTTCCCTTGGAGCACTGGCTACACAGAACATCCTTTCGGAGAGAAATTAAACCCCTCTGTATCTGATATCCCATTAGCACCTGGAACTGTCCAAGAAAATGACCCTCGTTAAGCATGCGTCTAGCACTCATTTACTTTCATATGGGTCAAAGCACTGGTCGTGGAGGTGATGCCCCAATTTAATTTAACAGGGGCATGATCACCTTCAGACATTTTCAAGAAGAAACACTGCAGAGCCATGTTACCTATAGGAGTAGTGTGAAGTAAATTTATCAGTATGCTGATTATATACTAATAATGCATGTAATTAGCAATGCATACATTACTGATCTAGATACAATCTGGATCCATATCATCCAGATACAGGATCATTAGGATCCAGATTACTAGGAGTGATCCAGATCATTAGGAACAGCAGGAGATGAGCATCATGCTGTCACCTGCTCTTCAGGAACACACAGAACTGCTATCAAGGTTCAGGTGCCACATCAGCTGTACATCTCTTTACCAACTCAGTTGCAAGTCTCAGTGCAGGTTCAGGGTGCAAGGAAAAGAAAGAGCTGAAGCTGAAGTGCAGGTAATTGTCTGCACTACATGGCATCACCTAGACTATTTCCCTCTTCCAAGTAGCACTGGTAGTTCCTCGGTCACTTGAGATTTACAGCAGCTGCTTGATGTGAGATTGGCAAAGAGGGCTTCATCCCAAAGGAGGCATAAACCCTCTCTGGTCCCTTCAACCAGGAACACCGAATAAAGCAAAGGTAGAGAGATAAGATGCATGGCCAAAGATTGCCAGTTCAGCCCTACGAGGCTGCAGGTATGAACCCAACAGCCTTCTCCTGGCTCACATCCAGAGAGCTCCACTTCGCCTTTCCACATTCCCTAAGGCAAACCAGGCATGCGACGTACTTATTTTTTGTTTGTTTGTTTGCACGGCCTTCAAAGGAAGAAATACAAAAGAACAAGGAAAAATGTGTGAAATGGAATTATTTATCCCATGGAAGCTAATCACTATCTGAGAAATGCCTTCCAACACGGTGGGGGACAGGTCTGAAGTGACTGCACTAGATTCACAAGCAGCCACATCCAGGCAACGGGCAGAGTTTCAGCATCTGGCTGCATATAATATTCAAACATTGACAGACATATGAATGGTACCATCAGAAAGAAACCTGTGAAGTGTCCTTCTCCTACATGTTCAGCCTCTGAGTGAAATCCCAACTCTGTTCCAACCCAGAATAAAAGGGTCATTTAATGATTTTCGAGCCAAAAGTTTATTTTTATGTTTCTTTTCAGTTTCAGAAAACTCTGATTACAATGACTTTCAAGACACACTGAACTCAAGAATGATCTTGCATTCGTGCCTCATCAAGCGTACTTGCACAGACAGGTCACAGGCTGCAAGGCAGCCACATGGACCCAAGGCCAGTGTGAGATGAATACTCTCTCACCGCTGCAGCACAGATAGAGCCTATGCTGGTTCAGATTTTAGCTCCTCTCCTTGAGCAGAAATACAGACTGGGGGACTCAGCTGGCCCAACATGAATTGAACAAGTTAGCTGGGGACGTACAAAGGGACTCTAATGGGTGTATGACTCAAATCTCATGCTCTGAAGGGCTATGGCTAGCAGGGTCATATATAGAATTAATCAGTAATATCTCCACCATCTATTCCTATCCCCTGTGTTTCTGCTATCTACGGTTTCATCAAATCAATTTACAGTTCCACTCACCCAGCTGTACATGTGAGGAAGCAGAAGCTTTCACAGTTTATGTTACTACTTGATTTTTATATTTTGTTTTACTGATCTCAGCTTAGAATGAAAGTGAAAACTTTTCTTACATATTAGCCTGCCCAAAGGCACATGTTCTCATTATTGTTAGTGTTATTCTACTGCCTAGAAATGCACTAAATGAAATTCTTCTTTAGTGAAGCTAGCACAATCATGCCTGTTCTGTGATCACAGGGGCAGGACCCCTTCATACATGCCACTGAAACACCTCTCTGTTTCACATAGCTTACTGTGAAAGCTCTAAATCCTACTAATGAGAACATTAAACCTCATGAATATGACAGAAAAATTAACTCCGGGTTATCTGAGGAGTTCTCCACCGTGGTATGGGTGTTTTCGGAAGTGCCTTGTTTCACTATGCAATGTCACTTCTAACATGGCTCCAACAACCACATACTTATTTCCAATTCTTTAAAGCCACATACTGGCACCACCAGAAATTTGCTCACGCAGCCTTGACACCTGCAGTATGGCCCTAATGTCCAGTATCATCCCTTTGTTCGGTTTTACTCTCAGTCATGAGTGGAAATAACTCACTGCAGGCTTCCCAGGCATGATATCCCTGGAAGCATCGCATTGCTTGTGCAGGTGATGCAGCCCAGTGGACTCTGACACATATTTCTGTCACATGGACCTTACAAACAACAGCTGTTTTGTGCAAGCTTCCTTTTGGTCGTGTTCAGCTCCTCTGACCTGCCATGCAGGGGAGCTTTTGTGTCTCATATCTCTCTCAGACACCTCTCTCTACAGTTTCACCTAATATAATAAAACACTGGGAAGAAAAAAGAACTCTTGGAAAGTGTATGTCTGACCAGTGCAGTCACCCCATTATTTGCAGCAACAGCTACGAAGAATGTAGGTTGATTTCTGTCTCCAGGACTACCTCCTGAGGGGCTGTCCTTGCACCTTACCCATACACAGTCCCATACACAGGTTGGTCTGGTGAGAAAGCAAGGGCTAAAAGGTGTTCAGAGGTTCAGGATCAAGTAACATATGCAGAGAGGTCAGATCAGAAGGGAAAGCATGATCACCCCAAGCTATTTTTTGAACCACAAAACCAGTCTCTCTGCTAGCATATTCCAATGGATAGCACAGAGTGCTGGGACAAATCCTGGGACAGCTCCTGAACTCTCTCCATCGCAGAGTTAATGGTCCCCCATTATTTTTTGCAAAAGCACACTGAAGAAAACGTAAATTCCGCAGTGTAGGAACGTACCAGCTCATGAAGAGTTTGGCAGCAGGCTGGGTCCCTTAGATTAACTGCACAGATCTCTGGCCTTGAAGATAACAAAGGTACACCAGACTATCTCTGCTGTGTGTGATCACCTCATAAAGAGGAATTTGGGATAATCCAACCCTGAGTTCTGTTCCAGAATCTAGAAGGTACAGAGTTTCACACATTTTTACTGCACACTCGCCATTTCTGTCCTTAACACCTTCTTTCCCTTCTGAAACTGAAGTCCTTTCCATTCCCGCTACTCCTCTTTCTTAATATGATCCTATAGTGATCCCATGTACCAAGCAGGTCAAGACTAGGTCCAGCTCACTTTAGGGGCCCATGGTATTATTTCATTTCACACGGTCAGCATCAGTAGGACAGATACCACTGGTTTGCTTAAGGGAAGCTCTGCAGTTGCCCCAACATCCTTTGAGTCACATTTTCAGTGCTGCTTCAGGTCTCCCTCATGGTCTGCAGGAGAAACAGATAGGTGCCATGGTTGTACTCTTAAACAAAGGCTATGCCAAGAGACAGATGTGGACACTATAGAGTGGACACCAGCAAAAGTTGCATGGAAATAGTACAAAGACAAAAGTTAAGCCAATGTTTTAGCTATAGTCCCTGACAAAATGCGTATCACTTCAAAATAGCACACAAGCAAAATATTTTGAAGTTACTAATTCTGTTTTTGAGTTACTAATATTTCTACCTTTGCTTCTCATTTTGCAATAAAGAAGTGTTGTGAGCACAATAGTCACTATGGATGATGGTCAAGAGGATGGAATATAAGGAAAACCCCAGCACTGCCAAATGCAGAAGTTCTTGTAAACAATTGGGCAATGGTTTGCTTGGATGTGCACGAATGTCATGGTTTAACCTCACCCAGCAGCCAGAACCATGCAGCCGCTCGCTCACACTCCCCCGGTGGGATGGGGAGAGAATAGGAATGGTAAAAGTGAGGAAAAACTCATGAGTTGAGATAAAGACAGTTTAACAGGTAGAGCAAAAGCCACACACACAAGCAAAGCAAAACAAGGAATTCAATGCTTCCCATGGGCAGGCCAGTGTTCAGCAATCCCCAGGAAAGCAGGGAACATCACACGTTACGGTGACTTGGAAACACAAACGCCATCACTCTGAATGTCCCCCCCTTCCTTCTTCTTCCCCCCAGCTTTATACACTGAGCATGATGTCACATGGTATGGAATATCCCTTCGGTCAGCTGGGGTCAGTTGTCCCAGCTCTGTCTCCTCCCAACTTTCTGTGCCCCCACAGCCTACTCACTGGCAGGGTGGTATGAGGAGCAGAAAAGGCCTTGAGGTCTTCGCAACAATCAAATACATCAGTGCGCCATTACACTATTCCCATCCCAAATTCAAAACAGTGCACAACACCAGCTGCTTGGCAAGAAAGTTAACTCCATCCCAGCTGAAACCATGACAGTGGAGTACGGACATGTGGATCTCTTCCTTTTGTTTTAGAGAGGAACATGATCCTAAACAGCAGCTCACTATTGGGCAGGACTTCCCACCTGCCCCGCCCCGGGGACTGCAGAGGAAGATTCTCTGGATGCTGGGACCACTTCTGTGTGAGAGGCACTAACTGCAGTCCCCGCAATCCCCTCCCACACACACTTGAACTCCCACTCCTATAGCAGCTCTGCTTCAAACTGATACTCTATGGGGCAAAGAGGAACTGAAAAAAGCATCGGGAGGAATGGAAGAAGAAACAAGACTTGGTTTCAGCCTCTACTCCTCACCACTCTACACTCATTGAAGCAAAGATACCAGGAGGCTCTGGGATAGATGGTGTGGGATAGTAGCACATAGGGCTGGGCTCTATAATGCATCACAGATTAAGTACCTCCTAGTTTTGGCATATTCAGCAGCACATCTTTTCAGAAATGAGAGTGCCACAGAGGCCATGGTAGCAGCACATTGTCCCTACTCTGCCAAAACAGGAGATCTGTGTAACAGGAGAGGCTTTCTCGCTCTGTTTTTCTTGGCAGATACAACCCTGTCCTAGCCAGGCAGTCCCTTCTTCTGGCACCAGCACAGTTAAACTGGAACCATGTTTGCACACCCACATGGGAGAAGTTCAGGCTAACCTGGCATGTAATGACAGGCAATCTTGCTGCCCAAACAGGACAGAGACAGAGCTAAGAGACAGCACAGAGAGGGGAAGCGACCGGCAGATGGTGATCAAGAGCCCAACAACGCTGCTGGCACAGCACCCCCAGACCGAACTCAAAGCACTCCCCAAACCCAGCTCTCACCGGGACACACCCTGTGCGTGTGCCATGGGGCACAAGAAGAGAGGCACTTCTCTTTGCGCACCTCTTCCTTAGACAGCTCGGCAAGACTGTGCTATTACTTTCATCTCTTGTTCCTATTTTTAGGAGAAGTCTTGCCAGGATAGTTCATGAGAACAGTAAATCACAACAGAGGACTGTCTACATGGAGAGGAGGTTTCGGTATCAGCAGAGAGCATTATGAACCAGCAAAAACAGAACAGCAGAGAGTAGCTGGAAGTTGAAGCTAGACAGGCTCAGATTGAAAAGAATCCACCAATTGTGAGGATAAGTATCAATGGGAATGGCTTACCAGGGGGCTGTGCACTTCTTGTAGTTCCTCCATCGAGATTAAGTACCTCTTTCTACAAGTCTGCTCTACTCCAGTCAGAGAAAAAGATGGGGCCCCAAGATGGTGCAGAAGCTCGGGCTGGGTGGGATTCTGCCTTCCAAATCTTGCAGCTCCCACAGTGCCTTTGAGCTGAGAGAAACACGCCACTCCCCTCACTGTCACTTCTGGGAGTGTCACCAGCCACCGCATAGTGGTGGACAGGCAGATCTGGACCTGAAAAGGATGTCTGCAACACATCGTTGAGGAAACAGGAAACCTGAACAATGTCAGCAGAGCAGAGAATATGTGACCCCAGTGAAATCCGCCCGCATCTGTGTTTGCTGCCTGGAAAAGGGACCAAAGTATCTCTCAAAACTTTCAAAACCAAGAACACAGGCACTTCCCTCCTACGAAACTTCCTAGGATGAGGAGTCCATATAGCAAGGGTACATGCAGGCAAGGCTGGCAAGAGCCAGCCACCCAACAGATCTCATTCTCCATGGCAAGCCATGGTTTTCATTTGCTGTCTGCAGAAACACAGGGACAAGATTCTCCTGATGAATGCACAGCAGAAGGGAACCAGAAATGAGCAGCAAATGCAAAAGGCGTCTCAAAGCAGAGAGGGCACTGAAGCTCTTCAGCACCAAACCCCGTGCCTGAGAGCTTGCAAAGGTGAGCACATGAAATCATCCTGTTACAGACCACCTGGCAATGGGATCCCCTCCCAGTGGCAGAAAAAAAGAAAGCCAATGGGGTTTTAGGCAGCAAAGTGAGGCAACAGGGAGTGAAGGGTCCACACACATCAGTCCATCCCATGCTGACTGACCCCCTGAGACAAGTTCAGCCTTACTCAATAGAGGAAAATCACTTCCCATTTTCAAACTGCAGGAAATCCCCGTTCCCCTTCAAAGAGGGATCCTAGGGAGGAAACATCTGTGCACTTAAAAGCCTGAGCTCCCTGAAGATGCGTTAGCTCGCATTGGCTCCAGCAGAGCGCAGCCCAGGGGCTCTCCCAAACACACAACCCAAGCTAAAGCAAAACAATCTCAAAACCACAAATGCAGACCCCGAGCACCCTGGTCTAACTCTGAAGAGGGGGGTGGACTAGAGACCTCCAAAAGTCCCTTCCAATTTAAATTCTTCTATGATTTTATGATCCTATTTCAACAAAGCATCCAGCCTTGGAGCAAATGAAGAGGATGCTTCTAGCTGTGGGAAAGGTTTGAATTAAATGCAGTGTAGTTACCTGCTGTTGCCGCTTGCTCAGAGTCACACTACGCTTCTGCTGAGATCCAAGAGCACAAAGAAAGGCTACAGAGTCCAGCTAAGCTGCTCCTCTGCAGTGTCCTGCACAGTGCTGAGGACAGAAAACCGGACAAAACATGCAGGGGAAACTCACTGCAAGAAGCAATGCAAGGACACAGCAGGGAAAAACTGCCACAACAGGGACCTGCACCAGAACAGCCCACTGTCCTGTGGGGAAAAGCTTACTCTGTACTGACGTTACCGAGGTTATGCCTGTGTCTAACTGCAGCTTTCATAAATATCTAACTTGGCAAAGGTGTGTGTCAACCCAAGGGTATGAAGCAGAAATAAGGCAGACGTGGTGTGGTCAAGGAAGTGGGGCCTGTGTCTGAACACAGCCGATGCTGCAAATCCGATCTGCCAGTGAGAGAAGACCCTTGGCAGCAGAGATGCCCGCACCAACACTCGTGCCCATCCCAAGTTTGGCATGAAGACCCCAGCGCTGAGAAACATCCTGCAGACTGTCCCCAGGCTGGGCACGGGTATGCCCGCACCGACGCGTGCCGCGGCCAAGGGGAACGCCCAGGGCAGCTCTGAACCCCCCAGCATCACCCACAGCCTCTCTCTCTAGTACTTTGAGTCATTCTGTATTTTGTTCATTTTTATGCAATCTTTCTTGCTCAACATTTGGTTTCCATGGAGTCACATACACTGTGTGAAACAGATTTATATTTAGAAAGTGGAACGGGTCATATGACCTGTCCCGGTTGTCATGGCAACCAGCACAGCTCCGGTTTGGCTGAATCTGGTGGCACATGGCTTCTGGGGACTAGTCACCCTTCCTGGGTGGCCCGGCAGGCACCGCCTCTGCAGCAGAAACACAGCAAGGCACTGCCAATGCCACTGCCCCTCCGGCCCCACAGCCATGGCATTCCTCTTCATCAGGCACCGTGCCTCCTCTCCGTCCACCTTCTGCACCACCAGCCCTCCTCCTCAAAGAGAAGCAGGCCCTTCACCTCTGCCAAGCGTTGGGCATCTCAGAGCCCTGCCAGGCTGGAGCTGTGGGCTGAGCTACGCCCAGCACATGCCGCACATGCCAGTCTAGCAGGACAGCTCTCATTTTTCCCTGTCTTAAAAATCTCCCTTCCGTAGTAAGTCTCCTCTGTGCCACACCAGTCTTCTTCACCCCTTCTTCCTCCCGGATAACTTCAGCATCCCCATGCAGCTGCTGTTTCCTTGGATGCCATCTCTGCCATCTTCCTGCCGACCCACCGCAGCTGTGACCAGGAGGACCAGGCGGCCCTTGTGCCTGGGTCTCTGCTCTGGGGCCAACTCTCCTGCAGCTCCACACCCCTCTATTTCCCGTTTGGCTCTGAAATGCAGCATGCATGCTTCCCACCCAGCTCTGCCTTCCCCACTGAGGGCTGGCTCCCCCAGCCGCATCCACAGCTGCCAAAATCCTCCCTCCTCTCCCACCCAGGGCCCTGGCTGTGGTGCAGGCATGTGCGCAGGACTTTGCTTTAAGGTAATATCCATGAATAGCACTGTGTTTGCAGAGAATTAGCCTTCTGGGACTGGTATACTTTTCTGTGCCAGTACCCTCAATAGGGAAAAACAAACTGTTTCTGAAGGATACGCGACCCAGGGAGACAGACCGGGTGATGTTTTCTGGCTCAGTGCCGTGTGAGAGACCAAAATAGGTGGGAAGAGAAATACTCTGATCTGTGAATCCCACCTAGACCACTTCAGAGCAGGGGCTGTCGAGCCAGAGGTGAAAAATACGAGTAACTCCAGTGCAGCTCGGTCCTCTCCCTTCCTTCCCAACATGTGCCTGGCGCACGAAGCCACCTAAGGGGCCAGACTGGGAGAAGCCACAGCACAGAGCTGCAGCTGAGCCTGTCCCCTTTGGTGGGTCTCATGGGACCCATGGCACCAGGTCTGGTCCAGATCCTGGTGCAGATGATGCTTGTGCCCCAGCAAAGGCAGGAGTCCCAAGGGAGGTGCTTGGCCATAGATTTTTTTGGCTGAGGAGAGGGAAGCTAGGCAGGTCTAAGTAGCAGGAAGGATAAGAAAGATGGGGTGAGGGGGAGATTCAATGTGGGGAAAGAGCATGGAATGGGGCCCTGATTTGAGGAGGGTGCTTAGCAGGAAAGACAATAAAAAGGCTGTGATGGCTCCTGATGTGGGGAGCAGCAGATGTGGCAGGAGTGTGAGCGCAGTCTGCAGAGGAGGACAGCCTGGCTGCTGGCTTTCTCGCCTCTTGCTCTGCCTGAGCTCTCGGGACCCTCCTAAGTAAGTTCATTGCTTTCCTATGCTCCATTTTCAGTGTGCTCACAGCCCGCGTGAGTGCTACCCTGTGACAGTGTTTAGCACTATCTGACAACGGCATAGAGTCCTGGCACTGAATTAGCAAAAAAGAAAGGGGAAGCAAACAGCAGGAGCCAAAGACCCTGAACAGCCAGATGGGAGTGGTGCGTGCTCTGAGAAAGCGCATCTAGAACATGGTGACCACGGCTACATGCACACATGTTTCCCTGCAAGTATAAAGCATATATACCCACAGGGAGCTCGAGAATCACCCCCTGGGAAAATACAGTGTTGTTTTCCCTTTCTGTGCCAATGGACAAAAAGTCATTTAATGGACAAATCTGTCCCATTCCCTTTGAGCAGCTCCTCCCAGCTAATGTTATCCAGCCGAGATTTGCGTGGAAAGGTGATGGCCAGAGTGAGACCGGATGGGAAAGACAGCAGTCACATCAGGCAGCAGCAACGAGCCGGCACTGCTAGGGCACTGCTACATGGAGCTTCTCCAGCATGGCTTGTGGAGGCCAAATGTGCACTTGGCGAAGGACAGGTCAACCGGGCAGATTGCTGTGATGAAGGGCTCAGCTCCACACACAATGGAGCACAGAGGGACAGTAACTGCAACACAGAGGGACAATGATGGGTGGGGAACCGAGATAACTTAATCCCACAAACAGAGCATCCTGCCTGCAGCCTCCCCTGGGCATGACAGCAATCAGCCCTGTTGTCTGGGGTGAAAACCATTACAATGAGTCAAGGGAAAGGCTCTCTAGGTCATTTTACAGACTGATACTGCCTCTGGGAGTATGGGAGTCATTATGGGATGCAGGCAAAGAGCATCTTGGGATTATGCAAGACAAGGGGTGGTTAGGGGAAGAAACAAAAGTGGGGGAAGGCAGGAAACCAGTGTGGGAAAAGAGGGGGGTAAGGGGATGAAAGGAGCTAGCTATGTAAATGGGCAGCTGGTCATCACATTTGTTTGTCCATGCCCTGAGTCTGATCGCTGCAGTCTGTCATGTCCTCTTACTAAAATCCATTTCTAACAATTTAGGGCCTCTCCATTCAGTTTGCATGTGTATGCATGGAGATTTAATTAGGGTCAGCAACTGGGGTGGGGACCACACGTCATAGGTGTTCATGTGTTTGCAGTGCCAGCAACTGGAGACACTGGAGTACTGGTGTACCATGTGCGTGCATATCAAGCTGGACAAGCCAGGCATCAACATAGCCTTAAGTCTTGGCCAGGTACTGGAGAGACCAGAGGGTCTTTGAGCTACTACTGGAGGGACCAGGAGATCCAAGCCACCTACTGTAAGGACCATAAGTTCTGGTTGTTGCCTGAGACCCACTTGCTTATGCATCTCTGTGTGTGTCAAGGGAAAGAATCCATGGCTCAGCTGCCAGGTAGACATGATAGCTACGTCCAGTTACTGGAAGGATCTTCAGTATGTGTCTGTGCATGTGCTGGTGTGTGCAAGGAGGTCTGCGAACTGGCAACTGGAGTGGGGATGCCATCTCAGGGGCTGGATGACCAGGTGCCAGCAACTGTGGAGACTGGGATCCAGGGCAAGCTCCTGGAAAGACTGTCTCAGGCCACTTACTAGAAGGCTCCACATTGTATATATGTATCGTACTCCACTAACAGACCTTCATCATTTTTCAGACAGAAAGGGGAACAGGATGAGGCTGTTGGTGCCATTTGTGAGAGTTCTGAGTGTTTCTGCCTGTGTCGATCTGTGCGACTGGCCATGTGTATACGTGTAGAAGAACCATGCATGTGAGTTTGTGTTGTATGTCTACTGGGAATACATGCTTAGCCTCACTGCTGTCTGGACCTGGGGATATGGAGCTGTGGCAGCCTTGCCTCCAGTGGGCTACCTGATTCAGCAGCCCCTAACACGGTACGTGTGCTCGTCCCAGCCCTTGGTATTTTGTCTTTCCAGGTGGTGATATGGAGGACAGTTACCTGAGGTGGAATAATCCCAGTCCAAAACTAAGCTAAGCAATGATGAAGAGAGATACCTCACATGTGCCTGTCCCCTGTTTATACCTCTGGGGGAATGGGGGAGCATTGCAGCATGTCTCTGTGTTCATGCCTTCGTGCAGAAGCTTAGCTCTGCAGCACCAGTTTAAGAAAAACTTTCACACACTACGTCTGCCTAAACTCTAAGGCACAGGGTACTGAAAAGAGGCAGATCTCAGCATCAACATGTGGCCTCGGAGACCCTCATGGGAAGTCAGCATATGTACCATACGGAAGTTAAAAGGCAAGTGCAAGAATGCCAGAAGGACTGGGCTGGTACCTCTCACCCATTCCCAAGCACGGCTGTGTCCTACTGCCTTCCCCAAACACGGAACAATCCCTCCCAGCAGTCCGTTCTCCTGTAGCAGTCAAGGAGTTTCTCTGAAATATCTGTAGTCTTTTTTCTTATTCCCAAAGAGAAATAAAGTTGTTAGCACTCTCCCATTCCTCTTCTTTTTCTTTCAGCACCATCGTTTCTTGCTGTTCAGAGTTAACATTTGCCACCACCACATACGGGCTGTGCAGGTCTGGGAACAGTTCATCTGACAGTTTACAGCCAGCTTGGGTCACCAACAAGCAGCGCGCTGAGTGCTCTGCCCTGCTACCTTTCTGTTATTAGGAAATGAAGCCATGGTTTCTTCCTACCATGATGTCTCAAACTAACAGGATGTGGCGAGCTGGGACAAAGCTGATTTCTCAAGAGATCCAGAACTGACAGTAGCACAGTTTCATGTTTCTACGCCCAAGCTCTGCACGCTGCTGCATACACTTGGCTCATTAGCTCTAGGAAAGTCACTGTACCTCTGTACACTGGTGAGACCGCACCTCAAGTACTGTGTTCAGTTTTGAGCGCCTCACTATAGGAGAGACATTGAGGTGCTGGAGCGTGTCCAGAGAAGGGCTACGAAGGTGGTGAGGGGTCTGGAGCACAAGTCTTCTGAGGAGCGGCCGAGGGAACTGGGGGTGTTCAGCCTGGAGAAAAGGAGGCTGAGGGGAGACCTTATTGCTCTCTACAGTTCCCTGAACTGTAGTGAGGGGAGGGTCAGTCTCTTCTCCCAGGAAACAGCCTCAAGTTGTGCCAGGGGAGGTTTAGATTGGATATTAGGAAAAATCCGTTCACCGAAAAGGTTGTCAAGCATTGGAACTGGCTGCCCAGGGAAGTGTTGGAGTTGCCTTCCCTGAAGGTATTTAAAAGATGGGTACATGGTGGTTAGGGACATGGACTAGTGGTGGATTTGGCAGTGTTAGGTTGATGGTTAGACTCAATGATCTTAAAGGTCTCTTCCAACCAAAACGATTCTATGATATGACAAAGTTTGACATGAGCTACTTGAGTCACAGCCACATCCCCTCAGTAGAAATTGGGACATGGAACTCTGCCACAGGCTGCCATGAGCTGGCTCTCCTGGATCCTAAGAATTCCCCAGGCAAGAGTTTCCCATGGCTTGGTAGAGTGGGAATGGGCAGAAGAAGGTAAAGGCCTGGGGATGAGGCAGCGGCAGCACTCCGAGAGCTCTGGGCTGGATGTGCCCTGTGCCAGGGCAGCCCCGGAGGAGGCAGGAGCCCTCCTCCCCTCACCCGGCTCAGGAGGGATGTGCCGCTCTGTCTCTGACATCAGCATCTGGTACAAGGCAGAGCACCAGGGCCAGGCGCTCTGAAGGGCTTTGTTGTCCTGGGCAGCCCGGGACAACAGGGCTATTGTTGGGCAAACCTTGTACTGTAGGAGTCACCCCCATACACCCAGGGAGTCACAAGGCCAGGTCAGGCCAGCTGCAGCATTACTGCTTGTTTCCAGTCTGAAATGACACACTGTGGGGACAGATACCCCTCTGAGTGACTGCAGAGCGTGGCACACCAGCAAGATGGTCAAAGGCCCAAGAGGGAGCTGGGGGCACACGGCTTGCTCCAGGTGCTCTGCACTGGAAAGGCAACTAGAAGCAGTTAAAAAAAGAAATTTCCCGCAGCCACCTAAACTGGCGTTCTGACCCCTCTCCCTCAGCTGCTGCATGGAAAAGGGGGGCAGAGAAGTCACCCCCGGCAGGCTTGAGGGCAGGCAAAGAGCTGGGCAGCACGGCTGTCTTCTGCGCTTCTAGGGCCCTGGGAGCGCAGCTGGTTTTGGAGAAATGAAACATCTGGGAATAATGCCAAATGTTTTTATATGGGGCCTCCAGCCTGTACACCACAGAAAGCTCAGCCTGGCTGAGCGCTTTTTGCTGCACGCGCTGACACAACCCACTCCCACCAGCCCAACCAAGCCCCAAGCCTACCCACGCTCACCTGCGCGCAGGAACGTGCCCCCTCTCTCTAGCCAGGGCCAAGAAGCACTGATGGCTTCATGGGATTAGGTGCAGTGTCAGGGTTGGGTATTTCACAAGACATGGCAGTGAGCTGCAAAATGCATGCACAAAGAAGTGGAAGGGAGCCCCAAGCCATTCTGCTCTTTGTGGGGATGTGCCATACCCCTTCCTGCCATGACCGTCCCCAAACAATGACACAGGGTTTTCTCTGAAGACAAATGTGAAGAAGTAATGGCTTAAATAGGAAAAAACTTGAACAGAAACCTAGCAGAAATAAGAAGAGGTGGCAAAGAAACCCATGCCTTGCCTGCTGTGCGGCTCTTTCAGGTCCGCTCTTGAACTCATGCACAGAATTTCTGCATTGCCCTCCTGGTCCCTCAAACAAAATCCCTCGAAGAGGTGTGGGCTGGGTGCCCTCGACCCCCGCTGGGCTCCCGTGGGCTGCCTGGACATTTGCTGATCCCTCTACCAGCCCTGCCGCACTAAGCAGCCTGGCAGCCCCTCTGCCTCGAGGGTGCTCTACAGCCCCCAGGACAGAGCACCGCGCAGCCAGGTCAGCAAACCCCAGCGCCAGCCATGGCAGTGACACAGTAAATGAACTGCCCCCAGCCGCAAAATACTCCTGCTCCAAGTCAGATTGCAGGCGTCCAGTGTTTCACCCTGGGACAACACGAGCATGGTGCCATCGCAGAAGCTATTAGCAATAGACTCACTTGCTTTTGTGGTTTACACGGAACTGGGACACTTTTCCACTCCAGGAATGCACAAGGTGCAAAAAGAAGTAGTTATGAGTAAAAATAAAATAATGAAAAACATACAAATCACTGTGAAAGAAATTTTTTCTCTCCAGGGTATGATGTACCTACACAACGTACCTTCATAAACATACACCACTTACAAGGGGCTGTGCCAGGGCATGCCGTCACTTGCTTCATTTCTCATACATCACTATGTTTTTTTTAACAAGCACAATTCCACTGCTGCGTTCTGCAGTCTCCCAGACACAATAAAATCACTTCATAACAACTAATAATTAGTGTCTGTTCTTTTAGAAAGGAAGGGATTCTCCCTTAAACTAGATAGACTCTCTCCCATGTGCACACACAAGCACGCACAGCAAAGCTAAGGCACGGCAACCTCCACCTCTGCTGCAGTCGTCTGCCAAAAATGGCTATTTACAAAAACATTTTGGAGCAAGTAACATATTTGCAAGTTAGAAAAGCAAGTAAAAGCATCATAGAAGAGTTTCTGGTCAGACCTCCAGAGCTGGTGTATTCTCCTTCACAAGAGGAGTTAATGAAAGGATATTTTGAGATTGTCCAAAGAATAATCTGGGTTAGTTGTCTGTATTTGTCTTTAATTACTTTCTAAAAGACTTTAAATATCCTCTCTCTTCTAAGAATAATGTTGGGACCAGGTCCCTAAGAACCTTATGTTAATGATCTGCATTTCTAATAACATATTTTTATTATAAATATTATCTCAAAATCTATGCAATTAAAATAAAATTGGAATAGTTAATTCAGATTCTTTTCCTGGCCCCAGGCCTTAAGCAAAGCTATTAATGTTTTGGCATA
Organism: Himantopus leucocephalus; assembly: GCA_003993805.1. NCBI lineage: Eukaryota > Metazoa > Chordata > Aves > Charadriiformes > Recurvirostridae > Himantopus > Himantopus leucocephalus. The sequence continues at coordinate 149,641 of RSEF01000018.1, forward strand.
TTACAGCTACATTTTCCTGCACTTTATAATGAAATTTGCTTCCCCCTGCTGCTGTGGTAGGTCAGGATCCCCAAATAAAGCTCCTAGCTCCTTTTGCAGGCAGCCCAGATGGGGACTTTTTATTTATGACCATTCTCAATTTTCCTGAAATGGTGTTTCCCTGCAGAGGAGATCTGTTCTGCAGCCCCGACCTGATATTCCCTGGATTAAATGGCCCTCCACGACCAAAACTTCGGGAACCTCAGATGCAGAGAAAACAATGAAATGGCCAAGATACAAAGTGCTGCCAGATGCACATTCCTGCGCCCTCCCTCGTAATCTCTCTCGGGCGCGGGGAATGTAACTGTTGTTGCCTGTAACCCTGCAGTAAAGCACACTCAGGCAGACACATGATATTTAGTTTTATTTTTGCTGCTGCTACAATTCTTAATAAATGAGCAAGCAAACAACAACAACAAAGCAAGGGAAGAAGGCTGTTCCTGCAACTTGCCAAGGCTGAGCCAGGCTGCCGGAGCCCCTGGCCAGAGCCATGGCTCGCCCTGGACCCCTGCCTGCTCCTGCAGCCAGACAGACGGACAGGCAGCCACCACCAGAGCACAGGCAGGCACTGGCGCGGGAGTGGGGCTGGTGTGACAGCATGCAGGTGGCCATGTGCCCATCCCCAATGGGGGACAAGGAGGACTGGGGGCTTTGGGACTCTGTGGTGCAGTGCAAAATACCTGCTCCCCCCGTGCAGCTGGGACACAGGTCTCCGGATGGCGCATCCTGCAGGGAGAGCCCTGCTGACACCAGCGCTTGCTGCAATTGCAGCATTTTTCCAGGGGTCCCTTCTCTAAAAATGCCAAGTGTGGGACTGCCTTTGTACCCCAACAGAGGACTAAAGCAAAATCCTCCTTCTCAACAACTCAACAGGCTCAACGACTCTGCAAGTTGCTCAGGCAGGACATGCTGAGCACGACCATAAGTATCTCTGCCTGGCTGCCTTGACCCCCTCCCACAGGAAGGTCTGGAGGAGCGTGGCAAAGCCACCCGCTGGCACCAGAGCATGCTATATTCGTTTACAAGCTTCTTCCCATTACAGGAATGGGGAAAAGCACAAATGTGACATACAGGTCATGCAGCACCATCAGCTGCTTCTGAAGATGACCCTTGGTGGGCAGAGCAGCAGCAGATCTCCACGCTGCGCAGAGCCGTGTGCTCCCCTCTCCCCCCTGCAGCCCCTGCTGCCCCCAGGAAGGACCCAGCTGGTTCCCATTGAACCTGGCAGCACCAAGTGCTCGCTATAGCCGCTGTCCCTGCTCTGGCACTCCTACACAGAGGCTTCGCTCCTTCTTGTGGCCTTTCTGATTTGGAGAAGGACACCCACAGAGGACACCCCTGTCTCTCTCCCACATGCCACCTACCCCGGACTGTAAAGGGAACCATCATTTCAACAGACCAGGCAGTCCTTCTTAAGGAAGGTGCCTCTTACTTCTGACATACCACCGCTGACGTGAAAACATCTGCTCATGTTGACTTTCTAATTAGCAGCATACCTTTGAGCATTCAAAAAACCTCAGTTTCTTGTCCTTGCAGCTACTGGTCCCAGCCCTCTACACGCTAAAGGAAGCTCAGATCTCATTTCCCCATTTATCTCTTTTTAATGAAACTCCACCATACAAGCATTTCACTAAGAAGAGGAATATCCAGGTCACCACATTTGCACAGTGAAATTCATTTAGTCCTGCAATGGCCCATATACAAGAATAACATTTAAGCCAGCACGCTGCAGATGGTGGGAAGAACTGCAGAGAAAATGGATGACAAAGGCAGATCTCAAGAAAAGTGCCGGGTAACAGCACGGCTGAGCAGGTCCACGACAGGGAGACTCCTCGGTTGGAGGTGATCAGCTGCAGCTGGGACAGACACACGCAGCAAAGTGGAGTGGGCAGAAACGCAGACAGGAAATATCAAGAGGAGATTCAGCTTGGAAAAAATGCAAGTACAAGAAAACAGCCCAAAAACGAGCCAGTTGGAGGGAAATCCCTGGAAACAGTTACTGATGAATTTTAATTTGCCCCACCCGGTAACTGAGCATCCTCAGAAGAACACAGCGAGTGTCGCTGGGTCACCTCCCCCCGCTTTCTTTGCCCTGTTACTCCCCTGTCCCACTGACACTGGTTTAGAGGAAATTAATAAACTGCCCATTTAAAAACTGCCACTTTTTCCTTCTAGACCCTCCACTCTCTTCAGACTTTACCCGACTTCAAGCCCCCACTTGGATGTCTGAGGATGCATTTTTGCTTCACGTCATATTTGCTTATGCAGCAAAAAGGATGGAGGAAGTTCTTGGAAAAAAGGCCAATGTTAAAGCATAGTTATGTCAACGGTCAACCAGTACTTGGGTGATACGCGTAGGAAATTTAGAAGTTTTGCTAGGAGGTGGTGGTTGCTCCTGGCAGGACTTCCATGGGCTCTGGGAACAGCAGGCCAGGTTATAAACTGCGATGTTGACACATCACCAGAGCTCATCACATTTCTCAAGCCCAGCTATCCTGTTGGTGAACTGCTAGTCAGTGACATGCACCCCTGATGAAATATGTGACTACACTAATTACCCTTTGACAGGGGATGAGACACAAAAGTAGAGAATTCAGCACTGAACTCCCCCCCAAATATCATTATTTTGCTCTTCCAAGAGAAGTAAGCTTCAGCCTGAGCATGCTACCTACAGAATGAGCAAGCACAGAAATTGCCTATTACCACAACAACAAAGTTTAAATGTAATTTTGGCTTTGAGTTACTGCAGCTATACAAAGGGAGCCAGAGGCGCCAAGCCTGTATGACTTGACTGTCATTATAGATAAAGCTCATGGCAGAGCTGAGAACTGAACCTACCCATCTGGGTGAAGGCTGCCTCCCTAATCCCTAGGACTATCCTGCAATGAGGATGAATCTCCAACATGGTCTGTTGGAAATCTGACCTGCTGCTTACTCAGGACTCATCAGCAAGCCATGCTGTCTCTCAAAGCAGATACAGAAAATCTATCTGCTTGGTTGTTCTACATCCAACAACTTAATCTTGTTTATGAAATTCAGCATTTCAAGATACATCTTCCTCTTATGTCCACTGGATATAATTACCTCTTACTGCTGCGGTGAATTTTAATAATTATAACATGAAAATAGCAGAAGTCATTAGGACTGGGAACCCTTTGTGCCTGGTGCTATGCGTGTAAGGAAAGGAACCTTTTAGATTGCTTTTAAATGAAAAATAAGCTGCCAGTTATTCTTATGACAAGTACAGGAGTGTAGGCGCAAAAGTAGATAAAATCAGCAGAAAAGCAAGAACAGTAACAGGAAATGTTCTATAAATGCAGTAGTATTAAGAGGAAGACCGAGTAAAGGAACCAGTTGTCGCTCTGCAGAGGAGAGCTACCCATAGATGATCACATTCGGTATTTTCAACGAAAGTCATCCGTTAGTAAAAAAGTCACCCATGATCAAGTGGCTGTCACAGTTAATACTAGCAACAAAGGGTTAAGATATAGGGAAAGAATAAGTTGGAGAACACTGAGATTGGTTAATTCATCCTAAGACTTTTAAAGAACTGGCTTATAAATCTCTGATCCATTGCTAATCATCTCTGAGAATTCATGGAAAATCAGGGAGAGAGAGTTCTGGCAACACAGAAAAGGCAAAACAGTGTCTAGCTTGGAGAAATAGGAAAAGAAGGAAACTGAGTCGTGGAACAGCCAGTTTAGCTCCAGTTCCTAGAAAAATAATTGAATAAGTTATTTAACAATTTGTAAGGACCCTGGGCAGACAACAAGGATATAATTAAAAGCCTACACCATTTTGTCATGGATAGATCTCTTGAACCAATCTTATCACCTGCATGTGACTGAACGCTAGCCCCAAGGTGGAAGTGGGGCCATAGAGGTATCAGCAGTGGTACACTGTACTAGAGACAAACGTCTTACTGGGACAGCAAACAAGAGTGCAGCCTGAGAGACATGGACCTGGTAAGATGTCAGCTGGAGCTATGTGTTGAGTTTTGAGCTTCACTCTTTAAGACACGAACAAACTGGGCTAACCCAGAAGAGAGTAAAAAGCAGAGATCTAGAAAAAGTGACCTGAAACAGGAAAAGTTGTTTAATGTAGAGCAGGAATGAGTGAGAAGTGAGTGTCTCAGATACATCACCAAGCTGCTGAAAAGAGAAAAATGATGGTTTATTTTCCCATCTATCATTGGTGGGATAAAAATGGATTTAAATTGCAGGAAGGTTCAAGACGGAGTGATATTGAAGCCACGGTATAGCCTGGACCTCCTTAAGAAAAGACCAGATAACTGTTTATAAGAAATGATGTAGGTATTATCGAGCCTTTCTCAGAGCAGAGGAGCGAGTCTATGACTATAGTATGACATACGTGTATGTACCCTGGCAGTTGTTTTTGAAGATCACACTATGCTGACATTCCCTGAGGTGGCTTGGAATAGATGCATTTGATATGAAAATGGAAATATTATTTAAAGTATGACATCATGTATTAAAAAGAAAACTAAATATAAGAAAATGCTACTTAGAAAAGGTCAACACTTGGAGCTGAAAGTTAAGAAGAATTGGGGTGGGGACTATGTAATCTTTCTGACGGCATTCACAGTGCAATCTTTAATAATATTATCACAGATCATTTTCTTCCACTGGCCTCTGATGCTTGAGTTATGTGATTACTGAGAAACTGCTTAACTCTACCTCGTTTCTGTCCTCTGGGGGGAAATTTATTATGAGGGTAATGGACTCAGCTGTAAAAGCAACAATTTAGACTGACAGCAGTTGGGAATAAGGCCCTGGAGACCCCCATGACGTGGGTTTTACCTTTCCTTGATCCTACAAGTCATTTAACTACCACCAGCCAGAGCAGTAATATCTCCCTGCAGACATGCAAACCAGGCTGCTTTCAAAGGGGTGCAGAAGGTCTAGGTTCAGTTTTATTCATCAATCACTTCTCAGATTGGTCATGTTCCCCTTGAATTCAGACAATTCTCTGTCCATAAGCCAAATGCAAGAGGACTTTTCCAACCCACTCTGGATCACCAAGTCAGACAAGCTCCTGGACTGATGCAGCAGGCCTTTAAAAATGTCAGTAAAAAATGACTGTGCTTGAATGACAGGGACACAAGGTCATTGTTTTTGCAAAGACCTGGTAAAAATCATAGGGAGGTTGATAGGATTGCAGATCCAAGCCTGTGCTGTATTATTGAAAGGATTCTGTGGTTCAACGACCTTGGATTCGTAGGAAGTACGCTGGGCAGAGCGGCTCTGCCACAGCCCTCAGGCACTGCCGCACACACGTGCTCCCAACACTGGAGGGTTTCTGAAACACGGAGCCGCCCGGTTCCCTCCAGCCTGGTGACGGTGCCGTCCCGCAGCCCTGTGCTGGCATCACCCCGCGCTGCCTCTGGTCTCACGGGGGGTTACCTGGACACCGTTACCTCAGAGGCACGCAGAAATATTCCTAGACTATAAATCTTCTCCACGTGAACCGCTGTGAACTTCAGCATGTGAACCACAGTAGTATTTGCAGTTGAGGTATTCTGAAGCCTGGGACTGCAAAAAAACCAAACCTTGGGAAGGCAAGCAAGTTCTGATGAGTCTGCCAATTATATCCCACTGCTTTAGATGGGATTTTTAAGGCCATGGGATTTTTAATTCATGTGCTTTGGTGAAAAGGTAGAATTCTATTTTTAATCTTGACTTGATGTAAAAATAAAGGGTCAGAAATGTCACGGTAACAAGCTGCTACCCCGTGGAGAGCAGAAAAAAACAGAGTATTACAGCACAGCTTTTGATACAGCTAATCCATGAGTCATGGAAACACCCTCTTGAAAACAGCCAACAACGAAGCTCCTAAGAGGTGACCTCTGTCAGGAGCCTGGCCTCCTCCGGGTACCTCACTGTCTGTACCACTCCCCTCCTGAAACTTCCCGCAAAGTCCACAGGCCAACCTCTCCGTGACATCCCTGAGGCTGCAACCGGCTGCCTGAATACTTGTGTTGGGCTCAGAGAGACACAGGCAGGACAGGAAAGCTTCCAGTTCTAGGAAAATTGTTTTACCCAAGAGCCACTTTCTGCCTTGTAAAAACTGTATTTGCACCTTCCTGTTCTGCTGCAACAGCCCCGTTTATGGAGGAGCCGTAGCTCAGCCTTGCATTTGCAGGCAGGTCCCACCTCCTCCTGGACACCGAACGCCAGCCTTGGCCTCGTGCCCAGGAGAGAAGCAGGACGACACAGAACAGATGCTGAATTCAAACTACAGATTGATAACAACACCCCCAGGCTCCTGCTCTCCGAGTTAGCAATGGGAAGAACAGTTTGGCAAGACACAAAAACTGCATTTCAGCGTAGCTCCTCGCGGAGACTGCCATACAGCCTGTTTTGAGGGCAGGGACATCACTATGCAGAGCTGGTCAATGCTCCTGCCTCTGGTTAGCACAGCAGCCATCACCTGAGCCAGCACAGGTGCCCACAGCCGAGCCGGTCAGGCTGTCTCTGATCACCAGGGAGAAACGGGGGACCCAGCTCCTTCAGTCTGGGCACCTGCAAAAGCATCATGAAAGGTTGACCTCAAAGTCCCTCTTCCTCAGCTGGCTACAAAGGAAGCTGAGTGACTGGTTTGTCTCTCTACAGTAAAGATGAACTTGTTCTTTGCTGTCTGCATGTTGGACTGAAAACTTTCTGCTCCAGGACTGCTCACCTGTCCACAGTGGACCATCACAGCAGAAACAATCCTTGAAGCTTATGAGAAAGCTGCCGTCCCCCTGAACTCCCCCTGCTTGCTCTCCTGCCCAGTCACTGCCCACGGGAAACCTTCCCTGGGGCAGGACGACATCCACGGCACAGCCTGGCAGCTAACATGCTCCCCAAGGAACAGAGAAGTACACGCTTGACTCCGCACAGTGTAAGAGGGAACTGAGGCCACATCTCCTGCTTCCTACGCTCAAGCTGCTCGCTTGCTCAGGGTGTTGGTGGTTAACGGCCTCCTCTCCCCGCAGCTTCTAACAAGCCGGTGGACATCAAACGCATAGAGCCCTCCTGCACAGCCCCACATGAGGCACTGCAGCTGACAGGAGGAGCTCACCACCCCCAGGACTTGGCCTTTCCCACTGGTGAGCTTTGGGCAGCTGCTGCTAAGCATAAACCAACACTCAGCCCCCTTCTGAGAAACCAGTGCCTCTTGCATGGTCCGTACAAAAGGGCTGGGTGCCTACCACAGGTGGTGGAGATAACCTGCTTGAGCAGCACACCTACATGTTAGTGACCAGGGGGAGGTCTGGCTCTGGTGCCATCTGTAACACCTTGCGATCTGTGTGCTCCAACTGCTTCACCCCCCACCACCCCAGCCCCAGAGAGGCCAGGGACGTGTTCAGCATCCCTGGAGACCCGGCTGCCGCAACCACAGGGTAAAATGCCGGGGGATGCACTGAGCTGTCTCCCAGCAGGGTCCTGCTGCCGACCCCGTTCTCGACGTTCCCTTTGCACAGGCTGTGGTGCTCAGTGGTGGTGCTCAGTGGCCCTGAGAGCTCACCCAGCAGAGGTGCCACCCCGGGCAAACAGCGAGGCGCCTACTGCTGAGAGCTGGACGGGCGCATGGAGGGGGGTTCAACAGGGGCGTGATGGGACTGATGCCGAACGCAGACCAGGTTGAAGAGGCAGAGGAGGACTGACAGGGAGGCCAGCCCTCCACCCTCGCCAGAGGTCTTTACCTGCTGTAGCCCAAACATCCTTCACATTGGCATAAATATTGCTGTGCCTGTCGCTGAACTGAAAGAGCGAAAGCTTATGGACAACCCGGGACCAGCTGGATCCGAGTGCCTGTGGCATCTGTGCTGCTGCCACCTTCCTGTGCAGCCCCACAGACAACTGTCCGTCTCACTCACCCTCACCACTGCTTCAGAGGGTACAGTGGTGCTCCTGCCACAGCAGCTCTGTGCTGTCCGTCCCAAGTTCCTCTAATTCACCGGATTAAGGGAGAAAAGTTGGTCTGATTACAGATGGAGTTTCCCCAGTGAATCCTGCACAGCTGCAGGATCTCACCATGTGAAGAAAAACAAAACCCGCTTTATTTGAGGGAAATCTGGGAAGTTATCCTTGTCTTGGCCAGACTCTATAGTCGTCTTGCTCACTTAAATGTATTGAATCTGTGTCTAATTAATCATACCCTACTACACCACAGCAACACACTTAATATTATTATAACAATGTTTAAATATTGTTTAAAAATATAGAGAACTGCAACTTCGCTCATTGCAACTGGTGGTTGCTGTTCCTCAGAGTGTGCTCCTCAAAGAGGGAATCTCTGGAGCTGAAAGCCGTTTTCTCAGCATGCTCTGAGCAAAAATAATGAATGTGACATTTCATGATCTCCACTGAAAGAGAAAAGTCTTTAGACAGGAAACAGGGCTGAGATCAAAATTAGTGTTACAGGAACAGCTTTCAGATCTGGCTTGCTCTTTTCTGGGGTGATATATTTAACTCCTGCTGAAGAAATTGCCTTCCTACTGCTGGAGCTGAAGCTTAGCAGACAGAGGAGAAAATGAGCCAACACTGAAGAAAAGGGGGGGATTACATATTTATAAATAAATTTCTCACCTTGAGAATAAAATGTGGAAGCTGTCAAGCAAAGCAACATCATAAATAAAGGAAAAAGCTTACACCAGAGGAAAAATTGTGTCCTACTTTGTAATGATCATTGTCCTACATTGTAATGATTCAGTTCTACTCCTTGAAAATATTCTGATATGGCAACTGAGGCAATAACACATTACATGACAGAGAGAGACAATTTCCACTCCCGCGGAGCAGAATAAGACATCTTAGGTGTACAAGCTCTATCAGAGTCTAAGCCGTAACCTTATTTGTTAAAATTAAATCTTTTTAAGGATTTTAGCTGCACTGCATTTCAAGCCACAGGAAGCTGGAGGATGCCCGCCCTTCAACCTGCATGCCACCTGAAAAAAGAGACAATGACAAACCATGACCTCAAAACATTTACTATATGCCCTACCTGGCAGGAGAAGCACCTGTGACAGTTGTCTCTTGTACTCAAGCCAAATAGTGCTGATGATGCTAGTGCTGCATTTCTCCAGAGGGGTATGGGTGCACACCTCGGGCAGGCACCATCGAGCGGTGCTGGGAGCTGCACTGTTAAAATCAGCAATGCGAGGACCCACAAGGCCTCCATCACACAGAGCAAGGCAAAGGTTATTAGCCAGCATCATCATTATTTTCAAAAAATGAAATGGACTCGGATTGATTTTGTTTCTTTCACACGTGGTGTGTGTCAGAGAGGGTGATGGTGCACAGAGGTTAAGGCATGGAGCCTCTGAGATGAGAAAAAAGCAGCCGACGACTGCATGAGGCTCTCACTTGGTGGTGAGGAGGAACATCCCATCCCAGTGAACATCCCATCCCAGCAGAGGGAGGGAAAAGCCTGAGCACAGCAATGCAAATCAACGTCCTCAAAACACTTCCCTCCCATGTGAGGGGGAAAAGGGATTTCCAGGCTCTCTTCCCTCTAACCACAGGCAAACATTGGATCCCCCAGCACTGAGAACAAAAGCAAATTCCATGCCATGGAAATGAATGTTGAAATTCGTTGGCTCCAGGGGCTGACACTGGGGCTGGGAACAGACCGGAGTACCCCGGCGGTAGCATCGGCGGTAGCATTGGAGCTCAGGAGCAGCCGAGCCCCAGGAAACAGGAGGGGGAAGGGAGGAGGAGGCTCAGCCCCGTGGCTCTAACAGCACTGCATCCATCAAGGACACCCACACAGAGCACTGACCAGTGCTAACGCAGGGGCTGCCGGCACTCCTGCTTGCATATTCCTGATCCTAGAGACACAAAATAGACATTTCCAGAGATCCACATCTTGTCCAGCAAAAAGCCACTCCATTCAGCGCAGCCAGCTTCGTTCCCTGTGTCACAAAAGTCACTGTCTTCAGCTGTAAGTCCAGGAGCTGCTGCTTTGCACGGGGCTCAGCTGGCCCCTCTCAACAAGCCTATTCATGATCAGCTCGAAGGACGGGGTAAGACCCATGGGCTGTGGAGACTCTGAGCCTCGTGCAAAGTCCGCTGAGGTCAACCGAGAGGTAGAAAATCGGTGAAGCAGAAGAACCCTTCCCAAGAAGAGCTCTCTGCAGTTGAGGCTGTGGCGGCGGCCAGCTGCTGCCTGGGCCAGCCCGGCTCTCTGTGCCACCCACCTGCAGGCAAACCAGGAGCCTGATGGCCATGGGGTGCCCAGAGGTGGCAGCTTCCCCTGTGACATCCATGCAAATGACATAAGGAGGTGATCTGTGCATCTGAAATGATCTGCACGTAGTTACAACTGAGCAGCCTCTCAGCCCAGAAGATACAGGTGGAACAGCTCTTGGCCTGGAGAATGGAGCCATTGGGTCACAGTCGCAGAGCCTGTGGCAGTCCCTGTACTCCCCAGATCAGACTGGAGTGGTCCTCCCTTGGACACACAGAAGGAGTAGTGCATGGGTGCAAGCCTATAAGGTTCTGATACAAAGAACTTGCTGGGCATCACTGGGTGGAGCTCTGTGATCAAGTTCTCCAACCTACTTGAGGGAAAAATGCAGCCACAGTTGTAGCATTCACTTTTTCTGATTCACCGTGAGGGCAGCAGCCCTCAGCGTCTTTCCCCTGTCATCTGCTGCTTGGGGCTGGTGGTCTTTGTCTGTTGGTTCCCTGTCCATGGGGCTCTAACGTGGCCAGAAGACGTCCTGTCCTGCTCCAGTCAAGAGTCCCACTCCTGAGATGTCGCACCTCAAAGCTGACAAGATGCCAGAGCAGGGGCTCGCTAGTCAGAGATATGTTGGAACACGCCCTGTTCTCTCCTACAGTGACAAGGTGGGCAGCACCCTGCCTGGCACACACTGGACAGGGCAGAGCACTGGCCACAGGGTTCACAATATGCTGGGAACAGTGATTTGCACCAGCTCTCCTCCCCACCACTTCCAGCACAGCCAGCAAGGGGCACATCAGAAGAATTTACCATGGCCCCTGAGCTGAATTAGAGCCCATGATCACGTCTCTAGCTGGCACTAAGGCAAAGCTTTGGTCCCTCACCAAGGATCCATGTTCAGCTTTGGTAAACTGTGGTGGCCAAGAGCAGAGGAGGGAGCAGGAGTGAGGGAGTTCAGCAAACCCTGCGGCAGTGCAGCTGAGATGGGAGCTGGGCACCGGAGCTTACTGACTCAGTTTCATTTCAAAATTATTCTCCAAAAGGGACCCACAGATAATTTAAACATGATTTCTTTCTGGAATACCTGAAGTTCTGTTCTTCACCCCGTAACAGACTGAGCTTCAATTCCAGTCTTCACTTGGTGCCAGTTATCACTGGCAGTCCACAGCACAATTAGACAAGTTCTAGGCTCTCCTCTAAATCTTGCTGTTGAGAGTGATTACTTGGCCTTGGGTAATGAATTAGTCCTATTATACAGCAGCTGGCATGGGAGAAGCAAATCTGCTGCTCAGGCAGCTCATTACACAGGCAGAGCTGGAACTGCTCAGCCATGTGCTGCACACACAGCCCTCAGCAGGAGTTTTAAACTGAATTCTGCAAACAGTACACACATTTCCCCGGGACTGCAAAATACACTACGTTCATCATTCCAGTTTCTGTCTGTTCCTTTCTGAGTTAAGCATTTGCCCACCCCTTGGAAATAGAATTCCTCATCTGTGCAATTTATGCATGGCACTTTGCCATATCAGTATCAAATTTGAACTGCATTAATTCTTCATTCTCTGCCACCCCTTGCAAACTTGTGTCACTCCAAACCTCCAGTTTTCTCCCCCAAGCTAATTATTCCTTCTCCCTCACTACCAAAAACTTCCTAGCTCTTGATGCTGCCTCTTCTCTGACCAAGCCGCATTTCTGCAGCAACTGAAACTGCTCTTGTCACACACTAGCTTCTCGTTGTAGGTTTGGCTTTGTGGCTTTGTGGCACATGGCTCAAGGAGGAGCACGTGAGCACAGTGCAACTGCAGGGGTTTGTTTTGGAAACATGAATAAAGTGCTAAATAAGTGAATTAGAAAGGATCTGGGAGACAAAGCAGATCCATCCAGCCAACTGAAAAGAACATTCTGAAAGTGCTCATAGGTTACCAGAGGGGAAAAAAAGCAGAATGACAGAATACACTCAACAGCAATGTTGAGTGGCTATAGCCATGATGGCATAAGCCTATGCATTAGGTTCTCTTGGGAGTGCTCATATCTTCTGTTAGACCAACCATCACAAGTATGCTTGTGAAAACATAAACTTTCTGTGAAGACTTTCAGAAGAAAAGAAGCAGTCAAGGAGTGAGAAAACTACTGTGCAAAAGAAAAAACTGATGCGCCAGAGAGCAGGGAGCAGAAGCAAAAAGAGTTAGTCTTCCTCAAGTCAAAAGTCAACTACAAAGGCCTGATGATGCCACCCACTCCTCAAGCAATTCAAGAAAAGCAGAGTGAGAAGTGCATTGTAAATATGTGCAAGTTATACTTTTTTTTTTTTTTAACATGAGGCAAAAGCCTGAAGAGCTTTGGTAAGTCTTTAATGAACAGGTAACACCACAGCAAACTGTTCTGGTTTGAGCAACACAGGACTAATTTATCTTCTAATACTCGGGAAGACTGTGCTTTTAGAAGACTCTGGTTTCTGAACTTGTGAAAATATTTATTTTCTAGCCAGCTGTGGTGTGTGGGTTTCAAGGTCTCAGTGTTTTCAAGATTGCCAGGTGCGGGGATGAGGAGGAGTGAGATCTAAGCACTTGACCCAAGCTGGCCAACAGGGTTATTTCATACCATGAATGTCACTTTTAATATAAATTACAATGTTTGCTGCGAAGCTTGCTCCCTCCTGTGACAGCTGCCATCCTGAGAATTTTGTGCCCCAATGCCAGACTCCTGAGCCCTTCCCTTCCTCCCGAAGCCGCAGCGCTCGCAGTGTCCCACATTTACTGTCCACTGCTGGGACTGCACGGCTTCCTGCTAATATAATTGGCTGAGTATAATCTTTGCATATTCTGTATTGGTATCGTGATCAATATTGGTTGTTTAGTGCTATTAATGTTAATTATTTAATCTTACTCTAATAAATCTGTTTATACTTCAACTCCTGGGTTTTCTTGTTTTTTCCCCGATTCCCTTTCCCAGATGGGGAGGGGTCATCGGGTGACAGAATGATTGTCTAAACAACAATAAATTGTTATGGGTTTCTCAAACCATAACACAAACAAATTACACTAGTGATAACTGCAAAATATTACATACAGAGGTAATAACTTGAATTCCACATGTATCTTTCACATCCCAGGCAATGTCCAGCAGCTCAAAGATCCTTGCACTTTCCCTCTGTCTTCCACAAAATCTGGTCCTTTGGCAATCCAGGGAGCTCTGAGGAGAGGGGAGATGCTTCATTTTAACCCCTTCCATGCTCCCCATTCAACTGCTGTATCTTTCCTCAACAGTCTGAGGGATGCTTGACCATGCCTCTGACTGAATGGGTGGGAGAAGGCTGACAGAGGCCAGGAGCAACTCTGAGATGCCAGAAAGCACACTGCGGGTCCAGGGAGAGATCAGATTTAACTCTGAGCTAACAGATCTGCCTCTGAAAGTTAAGGAAGATTTTACAGGGGTTTTGAGTAAAAGATAGGGGCAAATATGGGAAGATAAAATGAGCAGCTTGGGACTTGTAATCGTGTCATGATGTGCCTCTGCTCCTTCCTCACTCTCACGCCTTTCTCCCTTTTACCAATTCCCAACCGGCTGAGTGTGAGAGGGCCTTTCAAAGACTGCGGTTCGGTGCTGATGGGACAACCTGACAATTACAGGCTGCATATCCAGCCCAGAGTGAGCTCCTGCTTTCCCTCTGGGCAATGGCCTTCAGCCTCACCCTGCTCTGGCAGCCCCCCGGCGCCGCTGCCTGGCTCTGGAGCTGGCCAGCCACTGGGCTGGGTAGACCCCGCACCGCCTTCCTGCCAGCTGCGTGCCGTCCTCGCTTCCCAGCGCTCTGTGGGACAGCCACGGAGAACTCGCTCACACCCCTTCCTTACGGACCTTGGCCTGATCCGTCCTATGACACAAACGTCACAGGTCTTTACAAGACTTTTTATTTTTAATTACCTTTCACTGAGTTTTTTTTCCTCCATGGAAAACCAACTGATAGCAGAAGAGAGAGGCACAGAACTGGTCAATAGGGGCAGACGAAGTGACAGCAGATAAAACAGTTAATGATGAAGTTACTTTGTTCCTAGCGTACACCCTGGAGACTGCAGTAGCAGAGGTGCAGAGGGCTGAGAAAGCCCTGGGAGATCTGCGCAGTGAACAAACTTGGTGCTCAGACCAACACTGGAAGACCACGGTGCTTTTGCTGCCAGCATCACAGTGGGAATAGCTGTGGCTCAAGAACAGTCTGCACAGTCTACTCTTATCAACTATGAATGTAGGAAGAAGTGCCAGACAGATCTCAAACAATGTCAAAGAAAGATTTTAGACCTTTGGGTCTGCACCCATCTAGGCATTCAAAGACCAGTGACCAAAGTCACCTAAATTCAGTCGGCCTAAATTCACTCCAAAGTGGCCCATGCCAACAACTGACTATGGGGTGACCACTCACAAATGCTGAAAAAGGTATATGTTGAAAGACACTGGCCTGTTCCACTGGCAGATGTGTTCTTCTACAAGATGAAGAGTGGTAGTTCCTGACTAACCCATGGCATCCCCCTTCTGGAATTTGCCAGCAAAAAAGCAAACCACAAATGTACTAGGCTAATACAAAAGCTATTTTGATAGCATAATGTGGAAAAATGGATTACTAGTATAAGCAAAAAACTTTCTGTGCTATTACATACACCTGCAAAAGGAGCGCTTCCCAGGACGGTCACAGCAGCGTGTACAGAGAAGGTGCCACGGCAGGCAGAGTACCACCAACAACTCTACAGCCCATGGAGTATAGCTTGCTCTCCCCCTCGACCAAAACCAGTTTTACCAGCCAAAAGTGCACTTTTGCTGGTATGGCAGGTATGCGAGGGGCTCTTGCTGGCCCAGCCCCCTCCCACGCTGAACCCTGTGTGCGTAGGCTCAGCCCATCCGCCTGCACTGCAGGTACAGTGCAAACCTGTAGAGCTGATCGCCCAGGTTTCCTGCCACATACCAACCCTTCACGTGAGGTCCCCTTAATAGGTAATGTCTTACTCAGTGGTGTGACAAAAAATTCCAACTACACTAAAGCATACTTACATTTTTCAAGACAAACACTTGATGAAGCACCCTGTTCTTGAAAAACAGTGGCTGAACAAACTGTTGGCCTTGATTTTACACTGTTCTGCACTCTAAGTGGATCATACCAATAAAAGGGAGCGTGAAATGTAATTAAATACGGCCAATGACACTTTAAACTGACGTAAACTGATGGCAGCGTGCAAAGCACAGAGTGGGGACCATCAAGTCCATTATGCTTCTTTCAGATTTGCCCAGGTCCCCCTTCCCGGTCTGCAAATGGGGAGCCACATTGCGTTACTGGGAATGTGCACAGCAGGGAGCCACCACCGCAGCACGGCCCCAGCCTTCGCGAGGCTCCCAGCAAATCTGCCCTGCGTGCACAGTAAGCGAGGCACATCCCATAAGCGCTGGATTCTGAAAAAGCTGCACAGAACAAGTGCTCCCTGGAAGTGTCAGAAATCAAAGACAGAAATATCGGTGCCTCCTGTCAAATATTCCAACCCAAGACACAAGTTGGCAGTGCTTCCTGCCACGCTCAGCAGGCTGGCTCCCTGTGCTCTGCCGATGGCGTGGGCAGGATGAACGCGTGCAGCGTGAGAAATATCACTCCTGCTGCCCAGAGTTGTAGTGTGGCCACAGCGAAAACAACTGCAGCAGTCACAAATATTTCCAAAGAGAGATACTATCTGCAATGCTGCAACACCACATAGTTGTTCCTGTTACTGTGGGACTTCTCCAAAACAGAAGAATGTCCTATCTTTGGGATTGCGCTTGATGTCAGTAGTCACTGAAATAGTGAAAACAAGTCCTGAGCACATACTCAGACGTTTAAGACTCTGGTAATGCAGAACCGGGGTGCATTGCTGATAATAACATGTTCCATGGGGCATAAGCAACCATGGAAGATAAGGAACCATGGAGAATAAAACAAAGCTTTAATCCGGTTATTTAAATGACCAGTTAATTCTCCCTGGTCATTTATTATCACACAGGTAAAAGTGAAATAAGAAGAGAAAACCAAACCCCACCAAATCTGCCAGAATCTTCTCGTCTTGGTTTCAGGCCTACATTTTCCATTTTGGACACCAAAATAAAGACATTTTTTAGAAAATACTGAGTATCTGGCATCTTTTCATTATTCCTACTGTGTCTTTTTAACTACACTCCGTATAATACAAAGTACCATGTAACACATTCAGCACATGTTGTTGCAGCACAACACTCAAGACATTGAAGGTGCATTTTGCACCCAATTTGGAAAGTGAGACTAGAGTACCCCATAGCTATCACTGCAGAAACCGCTTCTACATTTGTGCACAGGATGTGTGCCCTTTCAGAGCACGGAATGAATGGGGAATTCTTTAGGGAACTAAGTGATCTTCAGGTGAGTCTTTAAAGGATCCACATCTTTCATCCTTCCTGTGTATCCACCCTTAATGTGCAGGTGCATAGCAACTCATTTAATCTTTAACATCTACAAGGCAAGCATCTACAGCAAGACTATCTGTTTTTAGGGTCTGTTTGCAATCCATGGACAGAAAGACCCATGACATGTTTTTTATCTTTTAGCCAAGGATAAAGGAAAACATCTTTAAAAATTCTGTCCTGTGCAACTTCTGGAAGACCACCGATGTGATTGTTCTCACCTGCTAGAGCTGCAGCATCCACGAGCCCAGCATCTGCAACCCCCCAACTTGTGCAGAGGACAGAAGAGCTCACAAAAAATGCCACACCCATCAGGAAGACCCTTCCTTTCACAAATTTTTGGTATTTATGGTAGTCTTCAGTTTTTAAATTCTGTCTATAGTTTCAACAGTCCAAGAGAATTATCAACAGATGCACGATAGACAGCACTCTTATGAGCGAGGGATTGTGAACTGTTGCATCACATCTCCTTCACATTCTCAAGGGGCTTTAAAATCCCTCAGAAACCTTGATTGAAAAGTCATCTTCTGGTAGTGAAACATAATTTCCTCACCCTTTTAATATGAGAAAAAATTTTTTTCACTTCGTTCACATTTTCCAGAAATGTCAATGGTCAGATGACCAGAAGTTTCAAGTCTGAAAAGACACAGTTACAGAAAATCACAGATATAAAAAATGACACTTTGAAACTAAAACGCAAAGCAATACCACATGATTCTCATTGTCACTCCTACCTCACAAATGCCCCACTTTGGACAAAAGTTTGCTGTTGAATCACACAAAGCAGACCAGCCTCAACAGCTGTGAGCGCTGAATTTTGAAAACTCGGCCCCTTCCCCTGAGACAACACCCACCGCAGCCTCCACCTACAGCCTTGCAAATCTCCCCCTTTGCCTTCCTTGGTCATCCCCACGGGGAGTCATCCCTGCTCTGGGAGAACCAAAAATCATCCTTCTGTGCCTGGAGGAGATGCCGTCCCCTTGTTGGACGCGGTGGCTGCTCATCCCCAGCACCATCTCTCAGTGGCAGCAGAACAGCCAGAAAGCTCAAGGAGGTGCCACAGGCATCCCTGGGCAGGGCTGGCAGGAGTTCCAGTTCCAGCCTGGCACTCGCTCAGCCAAGTAGCTTAACTGCTAAGCTTGTAGCATCAGAAGCTAAACACCGTACAGGTTCCCTGAGCACAACGCCATGCTCACTCCCAAGCTGCTTAAAAACCACAGAAGGGTTCAGCACCCACAGCCTTGTCACACTAGATTAAAGACCAGATTCCTCTCCCATCACACAAGACTGCATGTGGAGCATCACTTGTTCCATGCAGTAGTCTTAGAAAAAAGCAGTGGCAGCAGCCGCATTTGTGCCTGAGACCATCACACATCCCCTCGGTAGTTGTTGCTCTCTGTGACTTTTTATGTTGAGCTGATTTTTGAGTGGGGAGATGGAGGAACAAGAGAGCCTGAGATAAGAAACTCCAAGGATGTAAAAGAACCTGCTAAGAAAGCAAAGCACCATTGCTGCATGCAGGAGGTACCGACGGCACATACAAAGAGCCCAGGCCTCGGGTACTCACAGCCAGCCAGTTAGTTCCCAGACACAACCTTATTCTTCTTTCTAAGGTCATCAGGAAAAGCTCTGTTGCAATAGGCCCCAACATCTCCTCTCTTCCAAGTGTGTTGTACGCGTTATGTAGCTCCCATGGTAGCAGAGAGCAGGTCCAGCAGCTGGTTGTGGCAGCCCTCGCTGCGGCAGCACACAGCACAGCCGTCATGTCGTAGCACTGGCGACAGTAATGCCCATTTCTAGGACTGGCTGGATATTTTCTGATAAAATGTTTTGGGGTTTTCCTTGGTCAAAATACACTCCATCACTAACGTGAAGAAAGAGAAATATAAACCATAATTTTTATCTCTCTAAAAATAGGGGTTTCATCAAAATAGTGTTTCACATACATGTTTGGAAGTTGAATTTTGTCATGAAATGGAATTCTCCTTGCTAATCAGCTGGCAGATTCTAGTTTCTCCTTAAGCACAGGGTCTCCTTGGATCGTATCAGCTTACAACGAGGTACAGCTTGGCACAGAAATCCTCTACACATTCTCTGCCATTACAAAATAAAGTAGAGGCATTATCATTTCTACAAATTCCTTTCATCCTTTTTGTCTCTGACTACCTGGGCACAAACAATGAAGCAGTTCGTGCCGTGCCATGCCTCCTGCAGCTGCATGTGCCACAACCTCCAGGCTCAACCGTTTGCACATCGGCACGTTCGTGTGGCAAGTGTCACAGGGTGGGTTAGGTGAGACAAGTTACCCCCGAATATTGCACAGCAGAGGAAGCAATGTATAATACTGCCTGATGCCTGCACATGCACCGCACATCAGGGAGAAGCGCGCGACTCTCTCCTTCCAAAGTGCCTCTGGGTTCCAGTAAATCAAGCTGTGAAAGCGCAGACGAGATCAGTGGCAGCTCTCAGTCCCACTCAGTCCAGCTCGCTCAGTCAGATTCCAGAGCCACCTCCGTCCATGCTGGAAGCACACACTGTGCTTCATACAGAGACTTACATCTGTGGGATGACTGAAGCTATAAAAAGTGCTGACAATTTTCAGCAAATTTGCATATGTTGCTACTGCTGCTGCTTATATAAGAGATTTCTAGCTAACCACAAATACAAAAAGCCATGCCCAAAATAGATTTTAAAACAAACCGCTTGCAAATGTGACTGAGTGACACATCTCCCCACCCCTCTGAAAATCATTTCTCCAGAAAAGGCAGACGCAACAGCCAGTGTTTCCCCAGAGGGTCCCGTGCAAAGCACATCCTGCAGTACGTACCCCAGAGGTCTGACACCACCTCTCTCCCTTGGCATCTCTGCTGTCCTGCACCACAAACTGGGACACACCTGAGACTCGTCCTAGGTTGCTCTCGGGTCTCTGGAGCTGCACAGATCTCTCTCCATCATCCCAAGCACCTCTGATGCAGATGGGGTGAGGAGGCAGGCAGCCTCTGGGGAGGAAACATTTTCTTACCTTCAGCTGCTAAGAAATCCCTCCCTGTATCACACACCACATTCCACCTGCTCTATACTCATGTTCACCGTGGCAGCGCTGGCTTGAAGGGCTGCTCATCGCCCATATCTACACAGGTTCCTCTTTGCACCAGGCTGGGAAGAACAACTGCTTAACCTGTGACTGCAACAGCCTGGTACAGAGGATCCCTGCATAGCCCTGCTCAAATGGTCAAAAGGTCAGGCAAAAATATAAAAGTACGCATGAGGGAGGAAATGGTCAGAAGATGCAGCTGCTAGTCCCTGACTTCCAGGTCTCATGGCTAACATAGTTACAAATCACCAAAGAAGGGCTGAAGGTTGAAGCTGATGGTGTATCTGCTCAATGGGATATGGATCACAAGCAAGAACATCCCTCCTTCCCCAAGCCCTTGAGTTTGCAGAAGAGTGTTGCTTGCTCACAGGCCAAGCTCAGTCACAGCACAACCGTATGAATTTGGCAGCACTCCTTCGGATTCCCCTGGTGTTGAGGGATTCTTATGTTGAGGAAATATTGGTGGGGGGCTGTCTCTCCATGAGCCTACTACCTTCAAGAGCACAAACAGTATAAGAAACAGTACTTGGCTTCCCAGCACAAGGAAGACAAGGACATACTGGAGAGAGTCCAGCAATGGGCCGCAATGATGATTAAGGGATTGGAGCATCTGTCATACAGGGAAAGGCTGGAAGAACTGGGGCTGTTTAGCACCAGGACAAGAAGGCTCAAGAGCAATGTTATCAATGTGTATAAAGACCTATGGGGCGGACAATGACAGTAAAAAAAGCAGAGACACACTGTTCTCAGTGATATCAAGCGAAAGGATGAGACGCAACAGGCACAAATTAAAACACAGGAAATCCCTTTCAAACATAACAAAAAAATGTGAGGGTAGTCAAACACTGGAACAGATTGCTCAGAAAGGTTGTGGAGTCTCCATCCTTGCACATATTCAAAACCTGATCAGACACAGCCAGGCAAGCTGGCCTAGCTGATCTCCAGAGGTCCCTTCCAACTCAGTGATTCTGTGAACAGGACTGGGCAGCCCCCCTGACTGCTGCCAACCAGCCGGGCCTCGGGGAAGCCGTCTGGAACCCCATCACAGAGCTAATACCCTCCCTTGCTCACTTTGCTGTTTGCTTTTGATAGTCTTTTGGGTTATGCTATCCCTTTTGCTGTATGACAACTGCTCACAGAAACATCTTGTTTCTGGATTATCCCTGTCACACACTCCTCCATTCCTTCTCCAGCTCTCATTGTTTCCACCACTGCCATGAGCAGGAACCGCCAGCCATCATTGTTTTCTTCTAACCCACCACTGTGGGCTTGCAGGAACCAAAGGGCGCCAAACATCTTTACCTCCCTGTGTCTCTCTTGCCCCACATTTACCACAGCTTTGGTCCTTCCCTTGGTCTTCTGTGATGAATGAATTGAAAACACGTTTTTGCTACCAAGAGAGCTCTGGAAACAAAGGAAGCAATCCCTCAGGAACACTGGCACTGGAGTTTGGTTCCCACAAGCCACCTTCATGGTTTTCTCAGAACTGTCCAACTCCACATTTGCCATTAAAACCAGTCCCGGTTAACTGCCAGCCGCAGATTTTTCTTTGCAAGAGCCAAGAGCTGCCCCTCAGTGTGCGTGCACACCAGGAGGAAGAGCTGCCCTGTCCTCAGCTCCTGGATAAGCCAACTAGGGCCTTGTGGCAGCATGCAGATGACTGGCACTGGCAGCGCCGCAGCCCGGCTGCCGGTGAAGAGATGCAGGTGCTGCTGGTGCAGAACGGCTCCTCTCAAGTCAGAGACCACATCAGGAAGAGTCATTTCTCCTCTTCTCCTCCAGCAGGAACCAGCATGATGCAGACTGGCTCAAGGGTGGAAGAGACTCCCCTCTCAGCTGCTGTCCTTCATGCCTTTCTCGCTTGCCTCTTTCAGCTCAGGACCAAAACTCAGTGCAGACTTTAGAGCAACGCTGTCAGAAGAGACGTCAGTGTTGGTAAACCTGAACTCGTATGAATGAGAAAATCCAGCCTGCCTGTCTCTACACAGTGGCAAACTTAAAGTTCCAAAGGCTTCAGAAGGTGGCCATCTCCTTTTGGTAGCACCCTGACAGATGCTGCTGTGAGGAGAAAGGGTGTGTGCCGTGCAGGGCAAACCCTGCCAGCCCTGGCACACCTTGGACAATGCTGCGAGCCACGTTCATCCAGTGCTGTGACAGAAAATGCAGCCAGCTGTCCCTTGGGACAATGAGTTACAGGGCTCCAGAGAGCACAGGTACCTGCTGAAGTGTACTGGGCATGGGGAAGTGAGGGCAGGACAGAGGGCAGGAATAAATAACATCTTCCTCTTTCACCAACAGCGTCCGGTTAAGTTGAGCTCAGAACATAATGCTGAACCTTACCAAAAGCTGCAGGGCCAGGGCCACCCAAAGCCAAGAGAAGAGCCAGTTGTTACTGAAAGGAGAAGCGCGTTCATGGCCCCATCTGGCCATGCATGGTCATCACCTCCCTGATGCTAGCTCCAATGTCAATGTGGCTGGACAGGGGCTTGGATCAGAGAACAGAGGAGAGTATTTCTATCGTGGTGTCTTTCAGTTAGACCAGGTCCCTGAGCAAGCTATCTGCATACCTGCACACAAGGGAAAGGCTACCTACACAGAGCCATGAGAGACACACAGATCTGTCTTCTTCTCACTCACCTGCTCTACCATAATGTGTGCCAGGTACCTGTGGTCCCATAAATTTGGTTAATTTGGTTAATTAGCTCTCATTTGACATATTTATTAAATCTGGCTGTTAGTCCTTATTAGGCACCACCGCTGGAGAAAAGGAAAACATGCCAGAGCGAACACCACTCGGTAGGTGCCATATTTCTTACCTTCTTTCCAAAGGTTCATTCAAGAGGAAGGAGGCTGGGCTGTGTGGACAATTGGTCTGCAGCAAAATTTCCAGTGGTACATGAGCCAAGGGTCAGAAGGGCACATCTGGGGGGCTGGTGGCACCGATCTGGGCACAACTTGCTCAGACTTAAGTCAGAAGAGAGGTGTTTCCAACAGGGAGATGATATGAAAGCAAAGTTACTGTGTACGCAGAAGTGATTTCCCACTGCCTTTGCTGAGCAGAGTTTGTCTCATCTCATGATACATTTTGTCTCAAACAATTCCTAAATTCCTGGTTAGATGTGTAAATATTTAGCAATTTGTGAAATCACAAACATTCACATATCTCAGTAAGTGATGTTGTAGGTGGCAAAACTGACAAACAAAAGGACTCCCACATTCTTAAACTAACAAAAATTCCTTCAAGTGCTTAAGTGCTTCAGCGGCACAGAAGAGTCCCTGGCCTCACTCCTGTAGCACCGAGTGGGGAAATTTTGTTTCTACTTTCCTGTCTTTCCAGGTAAGAATGAGAAACAGAAACTCAAAGGAAACATCACAGATTTTTAAACTCATTTGCACTTGAGAAACCAAAAGGCAATGTCAGACCTATAGGCAAGATATCCTTTTGCTCAGAACCTTTTGCTCACAGAACATTGCTCTGCACGCATCTGGCAGCCCCGGTCTGCTCAGGGCTGTGCTTCCTGCCACTCTGTATTCCCCAGAGGGTGTGCATGGAAAACCTGGGGCGGGTAGTACCTGCCTTGCCTGTGAGCAAAGCAGCCTCTCTGGTTCCCCTTAGAGACCTGGAGGACAAACAGAGGCTGACCCAAGAAACATTGTGCTGCTAACCACTTCAGCCCAGTCACCGCAAGGACATGGCTTCAGGAGAGCATTTCCATACCCGCATCCTAGGTTAAATTCCAAATGACAACAGGGCACAGTCAGCGAGGGAAGGACCGATGGGCTCACGGCAGGTTCTTGCTTTGGTGCATGAGACCTTTCAGATTTCACTTTCAGAAATGTAGAGGTCATGAAGGAACTCTTTGTGGACATGTATTTTACAGTGTAACATGTGTCTTGTTTGCACAGGAGAGAAAGTAATAAGTTCAGACACAAGCAGTCCTGAGGTGGGAACACAACTGTTGCCCTAGCTGTCAGGGCCCTGAAAACAACCAAAGCTAACACAGCTTCTCAACATCCTGATGAATGTCCATGACCTTTGAGTCTGGGCAACTCTGCTGGGGCTCTCTGGGGCAATGCCACACCTACGGCAGCAAGGTATCTCCAGCCAGCTGGCAAACTGGAGGGATGTATCTGAATTACCTCTTCCCCAACATAAAGCTCAGAGATGTTCAGGGAAAGGAAATGACAGAGTGTGACAGAGAGGGAGAGAGGGAAGGGGCGAGGGAAGGGGAGAGGGAAGGGGAGAGGGAAGGGGAGAGGGAAGGGGAGAGGGAGAGGAACTTGCCCAGCATCTGGCCCCCACGCGTGACTGACAGGGGCTGTATCACCTCAGCCGCCGACTCGTGCTGCTGTTTAGCAATTGTGCGAACACGAGTGTCCGGAGGAGCTCGCAGCTCGCCGTGCAGCCCTAACCCCGCTGCCCCACGGCCGCAGCTGAGGGCTCCAAAGGCTCCGGCTGCCGAGCGGGGCCGGGCAGGCCGCTCCTCCGGCTGCCGCGGACCCCTACCGGCGCCCGGCACGCTCCGCCCTGGGCTGGCCGGGGACCTGCCCTGTCCTCGGCACGGCCGTGCCCCCCGGGTGGGTCCCGGACAGCAACGCCGCCTGCAGCCCCGCTTCCCC
>RSEF01000018.1:174063-221591 GCA_003993805.1 Himantopus leucocephalus
CGGCGCGGCCCCGGCCCCGGCCCCGGCCCCGGCCCCGGCCCCGGCCCCTACCTCCAGGAGCTGCACGTAGCTGGCCGGGAACCATCCGCGCAGCCCGTCCTCCTTCTGCCCTTCCCACCAGCCGCCGTCCGGCACCTGCAGCACCGTGATCAGCTCCCCCGCCGCGAAGCGCAGCCCCTGCCGGTGCCGCTCCCCGGAGAAGGGGTACAGCGTCTGGCAGCGCGACCCCGACATGCTGCCGGGGCACGGGCACGGGCACGGGCACGGGCACGGGCACGGGCACGCGGCCGCGCTCCGCCCGCAGCCGCCCCGGCCTCGGCCGCCGCTCCGCGCCCGCCCGGGGCGCCGCTGCCCGCCCCGCGGCGCGCACGGCTGCGGGAGGGCCCCGCTGGCCACGCCCCTCGCCCGCCCCGCCCCGCTCGGCTCCGGGGGCGCGGCGGGAGCGGGAGCGGGAGCGGGAGCGGGGCAGCCCCAGCGCCGGGCGCCCACGGGCAGCGCCGGGGCGGGGTGGGGGGGAGGGGAGGCCACCCGGGGGCGCAGCCCGCCCCGCCTGTGACACTGGTGTCGGCGGGACAGCGGGTGGGGGAGAGAGAGAGACCGTGTGTGACCCGGAGGGGCACCGCGTGTGTGTTCGTGTGTGTGTGTGTGTGTGTGTGTGTGTGACAGACGCCGTGTGTCCAAGGGACGCTGTGTGTGACACCTGTGGGCTCAACACCCCTCATGTGCATATGTGTGTGTGTGACGCCACATGTGGGGGACATACAGCGTGTGATCCCATCTGTCCGTTAGTGACACCCGTGTATGTGTGTGAGGCACGCATGTGTATGGGAGTCACCATTGCTGTGACACTGAGACACCCTTGTGTGGCTGTGGAGTGTGCCATGTGGGACACTTGGTGCGTCTGACACCCGTGTATGTGTGCGCAACACCTGTGTGTGTGTGTGAGACCATGTGTGTCTGTAACACCCGCGTGTGTCTCAGACACCGCCTGTGCCTTTGGAGACACTTGTGTCCGTGTGAGACATCTCTGTATGTCCGAGACACCCGGTGTGTATTTGTGACACACACCCAACTGCGTGAAAACCATTTTGCCCGAAAGACACCGTGTGACACACCCAAACATGTATGAAATATACAAGCATGTGTGACACCCCCCCGAGCGCGTGTATCTGCAACACTCAGCTGAGCGCACAACTTGCTCCACATGTGCGTGTCTGACTGCAGCACGTGTGTTTGTGAGAGAAGGACCATGAGTGTGTGACACCCTCATCTGTGTGACACTCGTGCATTTGTATGCGTGAGACACGGCCATGTGTGTATTTGGTTTGTGAACACCCACTCTGCGTGCATGCCTGACTCACCCTGCAGCACATGCCTGACTCTGCGTGTGTGTGCGTGCATGTGTAAGACACACCTGTCTTTGTGCACACAGGTGTGTGTGTCTCTCTGTCCAGGTATGCACACCTGACTCATGGCACATATGTGATACATACCTACCTGTACGTGTATGAGCACCGGGGTGGCTGTGTGCGTATGAAGCCCAGGCACGCACGTATGTGCGACTTGCTGCCTGACCCACTCAGTCTGTGTGGGGGTGTGTATGTGGGTGCGAGGATGTGCTGCTCACTTTTGTGTGTGCAAGATTCATGCCAGCGTGCCTGTGGAAGGGAGGAGGCAAAAAGAGCTCGATCTGCCTGGCAAGAGCCCCACAGCTGCATCCCAGCCCACCACCCAGCACCCAGTCTGTATTCAGACATCAGTGAGATGAGTGGGTCCTTCTCCCCACGGACTGATGGGAGCCAGACGTGCCCAGAGGCCGTGGCCACGTCCCCTCTGATGCTCCCTCTGTTGATTGCCTCCCTGGCACTGTGTGTCCCTGGGCCAGCAGCAAACCACAGGGCTGCTTCCAGTGCATGTGTGCAACCCTTCAGTGCGTGCAGTGTGTGAGCACTGAACTCGTGTGCACATGTCTGAGAACCTTGTTGGTCCACAGGAGAGGCTTGCTGCAGTACAGGGGTGCGTGCCTGACCCTGGAATACACACGCACATGTGTAAGACTGCGCTTGTCCGTCACATCATTCATTTCAATCTGTGTGTGACACATTGTGAATATGGTCAAAACTGAGAATGTGTGCAACTCACAGAACTCAAGATGTGCGGTTTGGCTCAGCCCAGCGTGTGCATGTCTCCACAGCAATAGGTGCACATGGCATTGCTCTGCGGTTTGGTGAGATCCTCCTCTCAGGGAGGTTTGAGACATAGTGTGCACCTATATAAGCCACAGCGTATTCATGCATGCTGCTCTGAAGAGCATGAGACCCATGTCAGTGTGTGTGACTCCCCCTGTGTGCTTTACAAACCCATCTCCACATTCCAATATGGCACTAACTCCCCCGGGCTTATGATTCTGCTTGCACGGGTCAGTCTGCGTGCACGAGTGCATCGTGTGTCCCACTCTGCGCTACGAGAGTGCCTGGGCATGCAGGAGTTCATGTGACTGCAACATGTGTGTTACCTCCTTGCCGGCTGTGACTCCCTCAACCTACGTGTGCACAGGACCTACTCCGGTGCCGCGAGTCAGGCGTTCCCTGTCTGTGCCCTTCTGTCTGTACGCACAGCCATGGGCTTGCGCAACGCATTTGAGGGAGCAGGTGCCGGTGCGGGTCCAGCAATTCAAGGCATGTGCATCAACTTCTGCTGCAGTAGACAGGATGCGGGTGCTTCTGTGAGTCACTCCAAGTTTTGCACAATTTGTGGTGTTTGGCTGTGGGCTCAGTCCTTTTCACAGACCCCACCTGACCACGAACTCCCGTATGGCCTGTCTTGTTTGAGACTCAGATTCCTTTCTCCTCCACCTTTTTTCATGGAGGAAGAGCCTCCCATTTCCCCTTTTGATTTGTTCTTGCTTTGCAATCTGTAGTGAGGAGCAAGTGCAGAAAAACTACCACCTCCAGTGCCCATAATGTACCATCATGTGCGTGTCTCCTGGCCTGGGGCTGCACAGGCTTTTTATTTATCTGACACTTTATTCGAGTATTTCTCTATTCCTCCTTCCCTGGTGTTTTGCAAATTTGCAATACCTTTTTCTTTAATGAGAGTAATCGGGCAGCCTGGCTGTAGTCTTTTCTCCCAAATGTTTCAGAAGGTGACTTCCAATGTAGCTGTCCTTCCTTTAGACAGGCCAAGCAGCAATCCGAGCTGAGCTTTTCCGTGTTTTTTTCTTAGCATTCTTTCAAACAACTTTTGGGCTACTTTCCACAGTTCTATTTTTGATTCCCTGAATTTGTGGTAAATTGCTCAAAATCATCCCCTTTTGATAAGCATTTAAGCTGATAACTATTGAACTATGATCCATTATGTGTTATTATCACACCAGCTGTGCCTTGGTTGGCAAAAAGCAACAGACCTGATGTCATGGCACACATCCAGGTACATCTATCAGCAGTACTCTCTAACAATGCCATTTATAGATGGCAAGAACTGAAATCGAACCAAAAACCTCCATATTTTTCTTCAGCATATACAAACCCAACAATGAAATTTAGTCTAAATTGTACTTTTCTTATGCTTAATGTTGCCAGAACACATAAATATTTTTTCTTTGATTTGTACTCTGTTATTTTTTCCTCTGCTGTTTTTATACTTCCAACTTGTTCTGCTTTCTCTTTATCTCCCTTTCTGATATTTTTGCAGGTTTCTGTCCTTCTTTGCATGAACTTTCTCGATGAGAAAGCCTCCGGCAGGGTTTGAGTCCTAGGGCTGTCCGCTTCCTGAAGCAATTACAAACTTCAGCTTTTCAGCAGGCAAGCCCAAATGTAAACTCTAACTTCATTCTTATTTTGCATTTTGCTTCTGAACCTGCTACTACAACTTCACTTTGGCTTGTGTACAAATGCCCAGTCTGTAAACAGAAGGGCTCCGTTCGTGTCAGAGGATCCTTTTCAGTCACTGGAGGTACGTATCTCTTGAACAGGTCCCATGAGCAATCCTCATTTCGTTGCGCAGATAATTACATGGTTAGTTTCTCTTGAGAGGTGTCTGGTCCTTCTCCTCAAGTTGCAAAATGGCTTTACTTCTTCCACAGAGAGCAGCTCTTACCAAAGGCTTAGACCTGTGTTTGCTTCTGCATCATGTGTTGTCTTTATTGTGAAGATGTTAAAGGGTGACATGTTTACTCTCTATGAGGAAAATTATTTCTGAGCATAGAAAGCTTTTTTATCTGGCATAAGATACCAGAGCCAGAGTCACTAGATGGAAGATGTAGAAGCCATCCCAGAAACATGCAGATTTGCAGCTTCAGTGGTACCAGGCACTGGAACGAACTCGTCAGCTGTCAGTCTCAGCCTTGTTTTCTGTCATCTGTTCCAGCTCAGTTAAAGCATCTTGGCTGGCTGCAGGTGTTCTCTGGCCAGTACTCAGCAGGTCTGACTGAACGATCAAAACAATCCCACTGGCTGTAAGATCTCTCCAAATTTATTTCCTGAGCCATCACAACTGTCATACTCACTCTCATCTTTTCTAGGAGGGTATTCCACTTAGCAATGAGAAACCAATTCTAAAATTAGTGTCACACGAACATATTCTGTGTTAGGGTGAGACAAATCTCGCCTTGAAAGGAGCTTTTTCTCCCTGTCTGCCACTGAAGAGTCTAGGGTGAAGACTTCAGTCTTAGACATTGAACTTTTTAACAAACTTTAGTGTCACTGAAATGCTATCTGTGAATGAGAAAGAGCCAGCTTCATATAACACTGCAGAGAGACTCGGTTATGGTTATCCAGTCAGAGAGAATTTATTCCATGATTTTGCAGATTGTTACCTGGAGCTTAAAATGACACCACTAAAACAAGCCCTGTACAGATGGGCACATTCTCTGAAGAGGGACCTAAGAACATCGTGGGAGTAACAGAAGAAAGTTCACATCTGACAGCTGTAGGAGCAGCATGGTCAGTGTTTTGTTTGTTTAAAGCAACATCTGACAATCTGTCTAGCCCATGGAAAAGAGCTCAATTACTCCTGCTGTCTTCACTGAAAGGATCCTGCAGAGCTCAAAATGAGAAAGGGTTGGCATAGGTGCATGGGAGAGTTTTTTAGTCATGCTGGACTGGAGATTCACATGAATAATTGATTGGCCATACCAGTTTGCAAGACACAGCAGCACCAGGAGATCTCCTGAGGCCAAGAACCAGGAAAGAAAGAGACTAAAAAGAACCCACATGTAGCACTGGATGTTTAAATGACCTTTGAAGTCTAAATGACAAGCAGAAATTAGTTCTGTTGTTGGAGGGGAAATGTTCTGAGCCTGTACACAAAAGAGTAATTCCAGTTGTTAAAATGCTTAAAAGCTATAGCTTTTGATGGAAGGGACCATTCTTAATGCTTTCAACATCCAAGACATAAGAACTGATACAGGAGCTCAGAACAAACATCTAGTCTACAGTCTTCTTTCTGACAGCAACTCAAAGAGTTGGAGGGTGGAGTGAAGGAGTAGGACGACACATCGCAGTGATTCCCTTGAGTACTCTCCCATCGGCCACCAAACGGCAGTCTAGGGATTTCCTAAGTCAGATATTCTTCAGTATCACACTTAGAAATTTAGGCATCCAGGACCTCAAATGTTCCAAGGAGAGGACTCAGAGTTATGAGTCATGTTCATAGGACCAAACATGCGATTCAAACACATTTTAAAAAATGCACTTAATGATACAGAATGACTTTACCCTTGATTTCTGCCTTTAGCGGTGCTTCTTGTGGCTCTGCTGACCTTGGAACTCCCCTTGTACAAGGTCAATTCTGAAAATAAGATCAGACGTGCAGTGCCCTGCCTGGCAGTGGCCATTGTAAAACTTAGTGATGTTCCAGGGCAGGTTTAGTCATCTCTGCTGTGACAGTGCCCAGAGCTGTACCTACTATTTTAGATTCAGACATAAACAAACGTAGTCTCTGTCTATAAATGGACATTACATTGCTTATTACATTACATGACATATTACATGAACAAACAGCTTGTGGTGATTCACCTGAGACTAAGCTGGATTTGCTTGCCAGGGTAATTCACCTGGAGAGCTGACTGCTTCCATTCACCTCCTTTCTTGGAAGCAGGCTGAGAATAACAAACTGTTCCGATAACATCAGCCTACTTCCAGTCAACATATTTCCTATTGAGAGGCAGCGCAGGTCCCACCCTGTTGCATGACAGGCACATATTTGGTCATATAAATGTGACTCATAACTCTAACTCTTCGCCTTAGAGTTAGGTGTCAACAGCAGTCAGTTGTCACAAAACCCTTGTCTGAAATGGTGATGCCATGCCTTCTCTCCAGCAGTTCAGTGTTCACCTCTCTCTTCCCGGGGGTCTGGAAAGCATAAGTCACAACAATGTGCTCCAATCAGCTGGCTACAGAATTTCAGGAGAGCTCCCCTCAGCCCATCTTGCTGCTCTTCCCCTTGGTGCAAACTAAACATGCAGTGCATATCCAGGGCACTTCATGATGGTCAGGATGCTCACAAAAGAGGACAGGCCTGACTCTAGACCACCTCAATGATTCCTAAACATTTATATTCATTAGAGCAGATAGTGTAGCCTTGTCCTCTCTTCTTCCAGCTCTATAAACACTAGGTCACACAGTTTTACTTATTGAATGTTTAACCATTTCATGCTAAATGGAAAAGCCATTGAAAGGAAGAAAGGCATTATCTATAAATCAAATAGTTTCAGTATCAGTAACAAGCAAGCTGTGGCCATTTGTGTCTCAACTTGTAAGTATTAAGCAACAACATAAGACAAATAGCTCTGGATCAGACCACAGGTCCTGTTCCCATCAATATCTAATAGCAGAAGTCTAGGGAAAAGGACAGGTTCAGAGAGATATTTCTGCAGAACATCCTCTTGATTTCCAGCAAATGATAGCTCAGGTCTTTCCCAGTTAGAGGTGGTAACTTGTATTTAACAGCTCGTTTCCATTACTTAGGGCAGTTATTTTTCAAGTCAATGCAAACTTTTGGCATCCATAAAATTCTGTAGCAAGGGTTTCCAGTGCAGGCACTATATTTTGGAACCTGTCCCTTGCCTGTTTCACCTGGGGCAGTGCTGGCCCACAATCATAGGCACAACCCGCCCACAGTGGCCTTTATACTGTTATAGTTCAACTGGTGTCCAAACCTGAACCATTGAACTGAAAGTTATCCGCATATGGAGATGTGGGCATGAACCTACATGAATCACCTACTTTAAGGGTCTTAAGGGACTTGTCCAAGATCGCATGGAGAGGCACTGGAAAAACATCCCAAGAGGACTCTGATGAAAGCACCTAAACCTTCCTTCAAACCTCCTCCTCTCTGGCTTAGTATCACTCTCAGTGGTGTGGTCTGGACATCCCAGATCATCTACAACAGCTTGCTGGGTCCCAGAGCATCTGATCATTTCTTTTGATCCCATGGAGAACTGGGCTTCTGGCCAGCTAAGAAGAGCAATCTAGCTAGGCTGTCCTCCAGCCAAACTCCCCCTGGGTGTGCTGGTTTGGACATTGATATTTCCCTGACACTAAACTTCCCTCTTCAGCATGAATTGCTCATTACTTGAATTCCATCAGGGATTTCTTATGTCATGAAAGAGCAGAGATTCTGCCTGAACACACTGAGCAGAACTGACTGCTTTCTATGGATAAAGTTGTTGATCTGTGTATATGCGTGTGCCTGTATCTGCAGGACATAGATGTCTCAGTGTTTTACTCTCAATGGTGTCTCTGTTCTGAAACCATCTGTGTATAAAGCTGCTATTCTCTTGTGAACAATGACTCATACAGGAAAGTCTCTAAGAATTAGGCAAGAACTATGTTCATCCTGAGTAGTATTGAAGATGAGGATTCAATCCCATAAACTCTTGGAATCTCAGCATTAGTTTTCCCTTGACAGGTTTAATCTTTAAAATCTGCTGTTGCTGACACACATTTGCAACAACAGGTTGGCAGTAAACTGTCTCTGCAAACCGGCGCTGCAAGACCACCGCTTGCTTCTGACAAAGACCCAGCACAGCACTGCTCACTGTGGCCAACCTTTTCCTCACTCCATTTTCCAGTGAGGATCCACCTAGTGACTCTTCCACCTCCCACATTCTTCTCAGCCCCCACAGATGACTCTCCGCAGCCCTTTCCTTTATATTTCCAGGCTTCTCTGCATCTCTGCCAACTGCAGTGGGTGAGTGGGAAAAGTAGGGTCACTGTTCCCAGCGCCCTGCAAGCTACAGCTGGACCTGGAGCTGCCCCAAAGACTGTGAAGTTGGCTGTAGGGACTATGCGGGGCAGTGATCCATATTGGTATAAAAAAAATCGCAACCATCTTCACTTCATATATCTAGCAAGGTTTGGGTACTTAGGAAGTAGCTGAAAGAAAAAAAAATATCCAGAAGATTTTCCCAGAAAGTCTTCTGTGGCCAGAATGAGTGCAGAAAGAAGAGTTTCTGAAAATCAAGTGAGCTTCTCTGGATAGTGGGGAAGGTTCTGCTTTGTGGCGCCTTGTCCAACACTGTGGAAAGAAAAAGTTACAGGGTTCTCATGTTCTCCACTGCCCCAGAGCGGTGACAGTCTCTGGGGATGCAGATTAAAATGATTAACAAAGTTTAAAACAAATGGTGACATATACTAATCATGTAATTATAGGGCAACTCCAGATACGTAAACCACACCCAGAAAACATGCACACAGTAAGTACAATTTTTCAATTGGATTAGAATTTTAATTAGCAATTTTATTCTCAGATTTCAAAATTTCTCTAGGATGTTAGGTGATAATCAAGGGTCAGAGGTGCTAATACATGAAAGGACATACGCTCCTGTGAGTGTGAGTGAAGCTGGTGGCTGGAGTTGGACAGGACATTAAAATCAACAGATAAAATCAGAGTCAAAGAATCATAGAGCCGCTGAGGTTGGAAGGGAACCCTGGAGGTCATCTGGTCCAAACCCCTGCACAAGCAGGGCTACCTACAGCTGGTTGCCCAGGACTGTGTCCAGATGGCTTTTGAATATGTCCAAGGACAAAAATTAAAAATCTATGCTGTAAAAATATCATGGGGAAAAGAGGTTGCACTTTATCCCTGGAATGGTCGCTTTGAGGACTCACAGGCTGAAGGAGGTGATTTGATGGCGTCTGAGACAGAGGCCTCATTCCCCTGCTATCCTTCCCCAACGACCACTCTACCTGCTAGCTACATGGTCCTGACCTTCCTGTGGCTGGTACCACTTCTGTGTTCCTCAGCCTTTTCAGTGAATCGATCAGTCTTCAAACAGCAGAATGCAACTCTGTTCCTGCTAGATTAGTGAGTTCAGCTGAATCGGTGAAAAGTGTAGACTGGAAGGGATATCAGGGGTCTTTACTCCAATCTCCTACTCAAAGCAGGGCTAAATTCAAGGCTAGATGAAGCTGCTCAGGGCCTTGTCCACTGGTATCCTGGAAATCCCCGAGGATGGAGACTTCACAACCTCTCTAGGCAGTCTGTCCCAGGGCTGCACCACTCTCATGGTAAATAACGTGTTCCTGTTGTTGAAAAAGAATTTCCCTGGTTTGCAATACGAGACCATTGCCTCTTGTCCTTTCACTGTACTCTTGCAGGAAAAGCTTGGATGCATCTTAATTTGCAACCCCGTTTTCAGCAGTAGATCCCCCGCTAGCCTTCTCTTCTCTAGGTCAAACGAACCTAATTCTCTTCACATCTCCTCGTATGGCATGTGCTCCTGCTGACCAACACCAGGGGCTTTTGTTGGATCCTCTCCAGTGCGTCAACATCTCCCATATAATGGGAGGGTCCCCAACTTGAACACCGTATTGCAGATGCCGCCTCACCAGTGCCAAGCAGAGGGGAACAACCACATCCCTCCACCTGCTGTCTACTTACCGGCCACTTACTAATGCAATCCCATGACTGGTTAGCATTGTTACTGCAGGGGAGCACTGCTGCTGATACAGGTTCAATTTGTTTTCCACCAGAATCCCGAGGTCTTTTCTGTAGGGCTGCACCCTGGCAGTCAGTCCCCAGTCTGCACTGATACATGGAGCTGTTTTGTCCCAGGTTGAAAATATAAAGAGGATTTAGTATTTCATAGAATGAGAACAAATGTATGAGGTGAATTAGACCAAATTTGTCATGTCATTAAAAAGGGTCAAACTCTGAGTCCTCTTGTGCTAATACAAGTGAGGTGCAATGGTGGCACATGGGAACCCAGTTTCATACCTGAGAAATCTCAGTTTTCTGCAAACAGTTTTTAGAGCTGTACAAGGCCTGATGTGGGTCACAGACACAAGCAAAGGGGCTGTAACTCTCAGCACAATTTACCCTTTTCCTAGAAAAAGGCCCTGCAGGCTTGAAAGAGAATCCTGTAGGCCACTGGAATGAATCCCACTTCCATCCCTTCCCCCAGGACCTCAAAGGAGGAGCAGGCACCATGCCTAGAAGCGATGAGCTTTGTGTGTGCATGGTGTGTTTTTAAATCAGCATTTTAATCCTCCTTCTGACTTCACAGATAGAAAAACTTACTAGTAAAAGTTATTCCTAGTATACACTGAGGTATGACACAGCCCCTGCTCTCTTAATAAGCTTTTTTGTTACTGTTCTAAAATAAAGAGTTTGTCCTTTTTTATTTCCTAAGCATATCTCACACTACCTCTGGTTCAACTAAATAAAAAATAGTATGTTTCTCGTTCATAAAGAAATAAATAAAGTTTATTTTGAAAACCTAGCAGTTACCCTATCTCAATTTCCTTCCAACTTTCTCGTTTTGGTTTTTTTTTTGTTGTTGTTTTTCTTTTTTTTTTTTTTATCCTCTCAGTCCCTCTCCTATTTTCCAGAAACCGTCTGCTTCTCTTCAGGATGCTAATATGCACCTGCATATCTCATAAATTTAGTGGCAAGAAGTAAGCACAGAGATACAGAAATACAAAAACCTCTGAGCTGGGAATAGTCTGGAGTTGCCCACTGGAACTGCTCAGCACAGACCTGTGTCCAAGTTCCTGCAGTCTCTGGAGGCTCAGTGCCTCCCTCCTGTCCTCTCAGTCTCTCCCTGTGTGGAGATGCTTAGCTAAACAGTGAGCAATTTTTGAAGAACACATGACATGGATGTTTGCTGTCATTTTCACATTTATAGCTCAGTGAAAGGCATGGCCTGTTTTATTTTTTCATCAGCCAAGAGCAATTCAAGCCTTTGGCCCGAGCACTGTCCAAACCATCCACTTGGACAGTGCCCTCTGCCCCTCTGCAGCAGTGGAAGCTGCACAGATTTGGACCGAGTCTTAAACCTTCCCCCTGGTTCTTCTGCCTCCCTCCCAGAGCTGTCTTGAGTGAGCAAGGTGATGAGGTCTGTGGTCACAAAAGGAAGCCAGTGATGCTAATGTACAGCCTAACCACCTATCAGGCTGCTTTACTGAAATACTCCTGCAGAAAGACAGGTGATCACACAAAACGACCCTTCCTCCTGCTGGCCAGCATGCCCAGAACAAGCCAGTGCACATGCATCTGGTCATCCCATTACCTCTCCCTTCCTGGTCTCCCGGGACAAGCAAAGGACTCGGAGGGCTCTGCAGATCTCATGACAACCACAAAGCACATCTAGAAGCTTTTGGGAGTGCAAAGAAATTCTCAGACAAAGGCTTTTCTTTCAGCTTTATAAATATGTTTGCAGCCGTCATCGTGTTAAAGAAAAAATAGCCTGAAAAACCACTCCTGCAGAACAAAACTCCCATGCAGGAGCTGTTTGTCATTCTTACCATTTTTCTTCCTTTATGTACCAATAAGAGTACTGAGAATAGGTCTGTACTTCACAAAAGGATAAACCCTGCTAATCTACTGATTTGTCTGCCGGCATTGTGCTTATCGCAGCACTGTGTGTTGGCTGGGGCAGACGCGGTCCCAATGTGCACAGCTGTGCAATGAAAACCCTATCACGTCACGTGTGGCAGCGGGCAGGACCTGCTGCTCGGGGGGGGTTGGGCACAGTGACAGTCCAAGTCACAGACTGATGTGTTTGTGACCAGGCTGCCCACATCCACCTCTGACACCAGAAAATGCCACGCTGAAGAACGTGAGAGCCAGAGCCAATGGTGGCAGATAGCCATGGAGCAGAGGAAAAGAAACAATAAGATGGTTTTGGTCAGGTTGACAGGCAGTGATGGCAGATGACCATCTGATGGGGCGTGAGCAGACTATGACTGTCAGAGAGCTGTGACTGGCACAACGGATCCTGAATGTGAGCAGGATGACCAGTCAGGAGGCCAGCAGTGATGGCAGGGTCTAAAACACTGGAGAAGGGTGACAGAAGCCCAAAGGGAACACAAAGTATGAGAACAATTGAGGCAGATGGAGGAGAAAGGAATGCCATGGAAGGAAGGAGCGTCAGGGGGAGGTGGGCAGCAGGCCACCGAGTACTGATGCAAACGGGAGGAGGCAGAGACCTTGTGAGGGGTGACCAGCTGGTGCGGGGTGATGGCACCGGTGTCTGAAGACAAGAGCGACATGGAGGAAAGCAGCCAGAGCCACTGGCTGTCACTTGGACACGACCGCCGGGCTGAACAGCCTGGCAACGTCCGCCTCCTACAGACAGCAAGCATCCAGACATTTTAAAATGAAAAACCGGAAGCTGTTGATGTCCTCCAGAAATTTTTGCTGCTCAGAAAGTGTCCCTTTCTTCACTTAGACAACGAGGAGCAGCTCAGCACAGACCGGCGCCGGCCCGGCAGCCAGGGACCCGCGCCCTGCAGAGGGCACGCTGCTCCCCGGGGCGCGCTGCGGGCCGCGGGCACTGGGGGCGGACCGGGGCCAAGGGCGTCCCGGAGGGGCGAGGCCGGGGGCGGGCAGAGAGCGCGGCAGGGCCGGGCTGCGGGGCGGGCGGAGGGCCGGGGCCGGGCCCGCGGCGGGAGGAGGCCGCCGGCCCGCCTCGGGCGGCCCCGACCGAGCACCCGGGCCTGGCACCCGCGGCCGCAGGGCAGGGCGGGACCGCCCGCCGCCGGCCCGGGCGCAGGCACCGCTCGGCGGCAGGGCCCAGCCCGGACCCGCCGGACCCTGCGGGGCTGCCGGGGGGGTGCCCGGGGCGGCCGAGGGGCTGCCGGGGCTGAGCGGCCGGGCCATCCTGCGGGGCTCAGCAGATCCACCCCGTCCCCTCACGGAGGAGAGTACCCCCGGACACCCTGTGTGGAGCAAATCTTCCCCCCCACCCCCGCATGGAGCAGGTACCCCCTCACCCACACGCACTGCATAGAGCAGATTCCACACACACCCNCCCCCACTGCATGGCGCAGATTCCCCCCATACACACACACACTGCATGGAGCAGATCTCACACACACACACACTGCATGGACCAGATCCCCCCACACGCACACGGTGCATGGACTAGGTCCTTACAGAGGACACTCCGGTGCCCACAGAGCTGCCCGGGGGGGCTGCAGGGGCGGAGGATGCTGGTCAGAGGCATTGTTACAGCCTTACGGGGGGATCTTTGTGTTTTTCCTACTTAACTCTTATCTTCGCTCAAGCAGAAACACTGAGCTGTGGAGAACAGCTGAGAAGCATGTTCCCATTGCCCTGGGAACCCTTTTCCCTACACGGGACACATCCTGGACTTTGGGAAGTGCTGCCATACCTGATACACCCATTCACAGATGCTCACCGACCATCTCATAACGAACTGATAGTCCTTACAGTCAGCAGAATGTCGCCTAGGTTTATTTTTATTTCTCACAGCTTCTACTTAGGCTTGGCTAAATACGACCAGGTCAAAGACCAGTTACATGCACATCTCATTACTTGAAGCAAGTCACGAATATCTCTGTTGGATGCACAGAAGTCTATATTGTAAGAGAGCCTGCCGCAGCTCTGGTCAGGGACCTCATTCCTCTGATTTCTAAATATTAAAAAAAAAGAAGATAATGTAGAGGTTACTAGAGCAATTGAATTATTTGTGGTGTTGCTTCAGGTCTGTGGCTATTGCAAATGTTCTGCCATATTACTGGCAAAGAACCAATATCTCCCAGACCTGGATTCTTGGAGTCGATCATATCTGGTCTGTGTCTTGAGAGGCACCAAAAGGACTTTCAAAACTCACTGTTTTTGATTAACTGCTGATTTCTGGCCTTCCTTTATGAAGGACACTCCAGTGCAAGAGTGAGAAGAATACAGCTGTGGCTGCCAGGTGTTTGGACAGAGATCTTCGTGGCCCTTGCTGCGTAGGAATGGTCCTTCTCTGCAGCCCTTCAACTCACCTGTCCTCCAACGTCACGACTTTTGGCTCGCAACTTGTTAACCTGGCATTCAGCAATATCAGCTCGTTCTTCAGCCTCTTCCAGCTCGTGCTGGGTCTTGCGGCATCGTGAGAGATTGGTGTTTGCCTGTTCTTCCTGAAAGTCATGCAGTGCCGTCAGCGACATGGACACGAACTGACATTGCCCTGTTACCATTAACTGAACACCCTACGGCTGTGCCGCAGTGACATCACCTACTACAGTTAGCGTTGCAGCTGCATCCCTGCATTGCCAGCACTCTGAGCACTTCTGTCTACTACTGTCAAGAACCAGAGCACTCTGCCGGGGACAGAACAATTAGTCCTGCCCAGTTCCAGCTGGCAAAATTGGCTAGTGTGGCTCCAAAAGTGCAACAACTCCAGGATAATTACAGCTGTGCCCGCTCTGTTTTGAGCCATAAGTCTTTATGAGGTAAGGACTCATGCCAAGGACTTATGCTCAAAGGCAATAGCCGTATCTGCCCCATCAAACTGAGGGTTCAGTTATTTTAATGAACTTGGGAGCCCAGATCTTTTGGAAATCTCCACCCTGGGCCCACAAAGATTTAAAGAGAGTACTGCACTCACAGCTTCCTCAGCCTGTTTCTTGTATGCTTTCACTTTTAGCTGCAGCTTGTCCACCAGGTCCTGGAGCCGGAGAATATTTTTCTTATCCTCTTCAGACTGTAGGAAGTGAAAATCAAGTCAGCCTCAGAAGATGGACTGAGGTCACGAGCCTAAGAGGGCAGGGGATTTGAAATACCTGGTAAGTGAGCTCCTTCAGCCTTCGTTCATACTTGCGAGCACCTTTCAGTGACTCTATTCCCCGTTTCTGCTCAGCATCAAGCTCGTTTTCTAACTCATTGATCTGAAACAGAATATGACGGTGAAGACTGCAAGCTGATCCTGCTGTAGGACCCTGGGGACCGAGGTTCTGCAGACTAAGGCTGCAGAGAAAGCGGCAGTGCAGGGCAGCTTCCTGCAGCTGTTTCTTGGTGCTAGACTAGCTACTAACTGCTCACTATGCTATATTAGTAGTGACATAGTGTGTGAATCCACGGTTATATATAGAAGGAACTTAGCTATGCCTACCTGGGGCATTTATAATGAAAATTAAGTTTAAAACTCTCAGAGCAGAAGAAATTGAAACAGGGAAGGGAGGGCTCTGTCAATGTTCACCAGGTAAATAGGGAAAATCTGTTTCAGTTGTAACCTTTGAGTCCAGCTCACCCTCGTGAATAGTCCTTACCAGCCTCCCATAGCTCCCTGCCTCTTCTGCAGTGGATATAAGTCAAACCTGGACACCAGTGTTTTTATTTCTGCGTGGGTATTTCCTTTCAAAGCCAAGAGCACCTAATTCCCAGTCAGTTATGCTGCGTTTTGGAACAAGAACAGTTGAAGAGCGCAATAAGTGGGTCAGGCTGGTCCATCTAAGCTGAATACTCTGCCTCTCTGAGTGGCAGCAGCATATACTATTTAGGGACAGCAGGTGGCACATCTGTGCCTGTTCCCTTAAGTACGTCTATAAACCTGCTGATTTCTGATCCCTTTTTGAACCTTCTACCAGCTGCCTCTACAGCCTTCCATGGCAGCAGGTTCCAGAATTTCAGTGCCCACTCTGTAAAGTACTTAGTTTTATTTCTTTTAAGCTTGTCTCCAGGCGAAGATGTCCTGATCTGCACTGTGTGTCCGTGCTTCTCATATTGTGCGTTTTGATGAATAACCATTCAGAAAACCTCTTGGTCACTGCTGTCATGATTCTGTAACCTCTGATCACCTCCCTCTCAGCCATCTCCTCTCCGAATGAAAGTCCTAGCCTATTTTGTCTCTCCTTATAAGGCTCCAGCCTGGGTGCCATTCCCTGGATGCTTCTCTAACTGTCAGGTCCTTCTTGAGTTGCAGAGACCAGAACTGCACGTGGTACATCTAATATAGTGGCAAGTGGTGCTCTCTGTCTTCTTCTCAGTGCCCTTCCTAATGAAGCCCAAATGTTTTTCTCTTTTGGGTTTTTGCTTCTACTGCACGTTGAACAGTTTCTGGGGCCTGTCACGAATGAGACTGAGATCTCCTGACTGGGCTGTAATTGCCAGTTCCAAGTTCATCCCCAAGTAAGTATGTTTTAAATTGTTTTTCCCTAGATAAGTTACCATATATGTCTGCCCTGATGTTCATCTGCCACCATTTTTGCCCACTCATTTTTTATGAGGTCATTCTTAAGTTCCTCACCCACAGTGCAATGTACAACTAGTCAGTGTAACTCTCATAAAATCTGCCGGAGATACCTGGGGTTGTCCCTGTTGTAACCTTCCCAAGAGGTTCCAGCAACCAAGGGCCCACTCAGGAACTTAACCTTAGCCTACTCTTGTCTTCACCATACCCTCGCCTCTAGTTTCTGGAGTTGCTTCTTTCCACCCTTCAGGGCCAGCTGCTCGGCTTCATCCAGACGGAGTTGCAGGTCCTTCACTGTCTGTTCCAGATTCCTCTTCATCCTCTCCAGGTGGGCGCTGGTGTCCTGCTCCTTCTTCAGCTCTTCTGCCATCATGGCCGCCTGGTTGTAGTGCACAGTTATGTTACAAATAGGCCTCCCTGTCCCTGGCAGTTCTGCACTCTCACTGGGGAGCAATGCCCAGCTTCACATTGGTGTACGGCTCTCCACGTTCTCAGTCAGTGCCCATGGCTGTGCTAAGGGTCTGTCATATAAAGTGGATCACCATTTCTCAAGATCTATATTTCTAAAACTACTCTGCCTTGGTGAACGGGCAGGGTTGATGACAAGAAAAAATAATTAAGCCATGCAAATGACTCAGCAGCAAAGTTTCAGTTTTTAAGAGTCAGTAGAAATTAGGGGCATCTTGAAGTATCACCAGCTAGCACTCTGCGCCTCTGGGCTCCCAAATGATTTTGAATACCTGGCCATTTGGTGCCTAAATTTGCCAAAGAGTCAGACTCCTAAGCAGTTTTTGCCAATGAAATGACCCTCGGTATCTCGAGCTACAATGAAAAGCTTGTGCGTGTTGGGATCTTCAGAAGCAGGGATGGATAGCTGTCACCAATGTGACAGGGCAGTGGGGAACCTGCAGTGCTGCTGCTGGTGAGCAACCAGAACTAGACACAGCACTTCAGGCCCAGGCGCACCATGACTTGATGCAGTAGTGTGACCATTTTCTGTTTCATTTTCATATACACTTCCTAGATGGTTCTAAGATTTATTTATTCTGATGCTGTGGAACTGTAGCCGTGTTTAAATGAAACATTTCTATTCTCTCTTTATTTCTTACATGTCTAGCATTTGCATGATGTATGATTTTAATCTTACTTTCTGCTTTGTTGTGGTGTGTCTAAACAGGATGTAGTTCAGACTACTCTTTTCCTATTACAATTTTGCCACCATCTGTTCTATCCTGTCTGTTACATTTATCCTGGAAGCAAAAGTGAATGTAGGTATGATGAAGGGGAGACAGCATGCCTCTTCAATACAGACTGCTAGCAGAACATGAGTAGAAGACCTCGACTGAAGGGGTCTTCTGTGGCAAGCAGTAGGGCAGAGGCTGTGTGAGGCCCTCGTGGGAGGGATTGTGTGTCACTGATATTTTCTTGTCCTATGTTGAAGACTTGGTTTTCCTCAACCTGATTGCTCCTTTCTAAAGTGTAAAAGTGACTGCAGTGGTATAAAGCGGAAGAGAGGCAAGCGAGAGGCATGCAAGAGGACTCACATCTGTGATCGCTTTCTTTGCTTTCTCCTCTGCATTTCTGGCTTCCTGAATGCTGTCTTCAGCTTCACTCTGTAAATGGGTAATGTCCACTTCCAGTCTCTTCTTGGTGTTGAGGAGGCTTGTGTTCTGTTGGGACAGCCAGAAGACAGGTCATTCCCACCCCATTTCATTCCACTCCCACATGCCTATTGTAAAGGAGATACCAACTACCTGTGAGTGAAGAAGCTGCACTCGCTCACTGGCATCTGTCAGCTCCTGCTCAGAAACTTTCCGGGCTCGCTCTGTCTGCTCCATAGCAGCTCGCATCTCCTCCATTTCTGTTGTCATCAGATTGTTCCTACGCTCTACCATAGCAAGCTGCTCCTTCAGGTCCTCGTTCTCTCTCAAAGCATCGTCCAAGTGGAGTTGGGAATCCTTTGAAGGTGAAAGCACCATGAGACTCAGAGGCAAGCAGAGTGAGTGGCAAAGACCTGTAGGACAGTAACCCTCATGGTCCCTACCTTGAGTTGCCCTTGCACGGCTTTGAGGTGCTTCTGTGTCTCTGCTACCTGGCAGTTGGCATGGCTCAGCTGTATTTCCATGTCATTCAGATCTCCCTCCATCTTCTTTTTCAGCCTCAAAGCATCATTTCGGCTTCTGATCTCAGCATCCAGCGTGGTCTGCATAGACTCTAATACCCTCTGGTGATTTCTCTTCAGCTGCTGAATTTCCTCATCTTTCTCTGCACTCCTTCTGTCAACATCTGACTTCACCTGGTTCAGCTCCAGCTGAACACGTAAGATTTTTCCCTCTTCATGTTCTAAAGAGCCCTGGCAGGGTTGAAATAATATTATTTTTCTCTGTAGTGTCATTTATTGGGAAATGCCTATGCAGAATTTTGACACTTTACAGTCAGTAACACAGATATATTTGCCTTACTGTAGACCTTTAGAAAAGGCCTAGCACTGAAAAAAACAGCTGCTCTTCCCATACACAGGAATCATTATACCTTAGTTGGATATTAATCAGTAATTTAGGAATAAGACTCCTTAGGAAAATGCCTCCAATATCACAAGGTCTGTGCACTGAGGGCTATGTTGACACTGCAGAGATAACAAAACATGTGAAGGCATAAAATAGGACAGCCAAGTCTCATGCTCCGAAGAAGCTTGCCTTCTCTTGCATCTCCATGCTGAATTCGGCTTAGGGCCTCTACGTTTAGTCCCACCCCAGTGACTGTGTGGGCATCTTCCCCTTCCACACAGCCTTTTCCCTCTGGTACTCATACCATCTAGCTTCTGATGTCTGGGAGTTAGAAGCCTGAGGATGAGTCTCTACAACCAGTGGGTAGAAATAAGCACATCCAGGGAATAAAACAGTTGATGTAGCCTTGGCATCCCTTTTAAGAACGGACCCTTCAGAGATGCCTATTTCTCCTTTTTGATTCTAGAATGAGCCTATAGTGACTAATTCAGGATAAGACTGATGACATTTAGATGCATAAATTAGAGCAGAAGGATTTGCATGTCCACTATAAATCTTGCTTCTACTGCCCACCTATCTAGTGAGATCTAAAGATTAGAGATGTGTCAGTTGTTTTATACTTCTTTTCCTACCTAAGGGGAGTTACAGAGAAAATAAGGTGAGGCTCTTCTTGATGGTGGACAGCAAAAAGACAAAAGGCAACTGTCAAAAGTTGATACAGGGGAAATCCTGACTGCGTATAAGGATAAAAATATTTTCCCATGAGAATGATGCCTCACTGGAAAACGTTGTTTAGCAATACTATGAAATCTCCATCCTTGGAAGTTATGAAGAACAATTAGACAAGGCTTCGAGCAACCTCATGTAACTTTGAAGTCAGCCCTGCTTTGAGCAGGAGGTTGGACTGAAGACCACCAGAGATCCTTTCCAACCTAAGTTAATTCTGTGTCTCTGTGTTTGAGCTATGTCCTAGGTATACCATGGGCAGCTCCATGAAATGCTCTCAAAGGCATTTTGTGGAGAATCAGATATGGAAGTACCAAAAGCTTTTCCAAGAGACAGTCAGGGCAGATAGGGAAGACAAGGCTGAACCTAGACAAGAGGGAACTGAAAGAGCTACAATCTGTCATG
This sequence comes from Himantopus leucocephalus, assembly GCA_003993805.1. Taxonomy (NCBI): domain Eukaryota; kingdom Metazoa; phylum Chordata; class Aves; order Charadriiformes; family Recurvirostridae; genus Himantopus; species Himantopus leucocephalus. The sequence goes on from RSEF01000018.1 coordinate 194,128, forward strand.
GATTGGGAAAAAAGTAACATTTAAAGTTAGGAAGAGCTGAGGGATAGCCAAAGACAGTAAGGAAGACTGAGAGACCATGGAATTGTGGGATCTGGTATATGCAGCCCGTGTCAGCAAAGCATGTCAGTGGACCAATGGCACCTCCAAGATTCAGCTGATCTCCAGCAAGCTCTCCATGTTCATCAGAACCCATGTCCTGTCAACTGACTCCTCTTTGAATGTATTACTGACTTCCATTCATTGAAAGTGGAGGAACTGAAGAAATGTAATCTTAATTCTCTTCAACATTCAGCTTTCTTTGAACAGGAGGTGACATCAAGAAGATTTTTAAGTATCAATTGGACACCCTCCTTGATTAATTTGACTAGAATTGGACACATTCTTGATTAATTTGACTAGAAAACAGAAATTGTCAGTTTTGAAATACAAATGACCTTTCTTTAGCCTTTTAGAGGAGCAAATTCAAACAGGTGGTGCAAAATGAGCTCAATTTTAGTCTGGGACTGAGTTTTTTTGTGTATGATAGCACAGCAAGGAACGCCACGTTGGTATGGGAAAGGAGCTGTCCCTATGCTATTTAGTCCACTTGTGCTCTCAGACTGCATTTTTGTGACAGTATCTGGATAAACAGGAATATAATCTCCAGATTTTCTCCATTCATGATCTTTCTAAAAGCAAACCCCTTATTGAGGACACTTGCCTCCGCTTCTTCTAATGCTGCTTGGAGGTCACACTTTTCTTGCTCAATTTGCTTCTTTGCTTTCTCCAGTCCATGATTAGCTTTTCCACATTCAGCAATCTGTTCAGTCAGATCAGAAATTTCCTCTGCAACACAGAAAACACACACTCAACTCATCTTAGATAATGTTGTCAATGGACCTGCAATTGCTGTTTGGCAGTGGGAGTGACGAAAGAGATAATGACAGAGTGTGATGCAGCAGTAAGGAGAAATAATAGGTCTTGTCTCATGTGCAATTTTTATTCCTGATTACCTGCTATTTCCAGTTCAGTGTGCAATTTGAAAATGAGAGGGACCAACTGGAGTGAGCTCCGACAATAATGTCAACTTCCTCTGGATGGTGAAATTACATCTCCAGAGACAGTCCTGTCTGATTGCTGTCTTTATCCTCAGATAATCCCCAGGAATCATTCAGCTCACAAAAAGGAATTGAGCTGTGTTTCCTTTATACAGTTAGTTGGCTTATTAAATGCCAATCTGTTGTGCCACAGCTACATGGTCCTCCAATAATCAGGAGATAGCCAACAGCCTTCCAGATTTTTTCTAATGGCAGTGATTGAAGTAATCTGAAAAATATGAGTATCTAGTTTCATCATAATTTCCGTCCATTCAGTTAATTTGGTCCCTACCCATGAATGGGGTGATGATGGTGGGAAGGAAGGGGAATACTATGAGGAAGTTGGATGCTGTAATGAGCTGTAGGCCTGTGCTTGCAGGTGACTCTGTGATCAGCTGAACAGGAAAGAAAGTTGCCTAACCTCAGCTTCGTGGGAGAACCACGAGGAACAAAACCCTGGGAAGAGGCAGAGCTCTGGTAGCTCAGAATCATGGAAGCATCTTAGGACTTATGGTGGATTCTGGTGGAGCTAACGGTGGATCATGGTGGAGCTGCTAGAGATCTGAACTTACGCTGGAGGTTCTTGTTCTCTCGTCTGACAGTCTCAGCCTGGTCAAGCATTTCTTCATAGGCATTCTTCATCCGGAAGATCTCTGTGCTGAGAGAGCGAGACTCCTTCTGGGCAGCTTCCAGTTCAGCCTGACTCTCCTGGTACTTCTGCCTCCATTCAGCCAGGACCTGGAGTGACAGGAGCTATCAGAGCTTAAGAATGACCCATTCTGCAACACTCCTGTTTCTGCACATTTAGAGGACAAGAACCCAGAGGCATGGCCTTTTGCTTTGGACTGTTCTCTGCCTGTGACGATCAATTCACTGTGATACATACTCTGGCTGTTTTGGTGGAAGCTACGTAAATTATCCTCTTCAGCCAGCACTAGTGCATGGCCTAAGCTCTCAGGCAGGAGAGCTGGGCCAAGGCACAGGGCTGTGCAACATCACTTGAGCAAACAGTGTTGATTCTGTTAAATGTTATTGAAGGCAGGGAAGGCTGGGACTGTGCAAAGGAGTCTGAAGCTCTGCCTAACCCAAATACAAGGCAGGCAGAGTTGCACCAAGCGAAAGTCAGGGCTTGTCAGCTTGCGTGTGAATACTTGCTTAGTCTGCTTGATCAAAGACTAGATAGGGATCCTTCTAATCTCCCTTGCAAAGACTTCATGCTTTTTAAAACTGTCAGAAAGGTACTTTAGTGTTTGCTGTGGTCATCTGGGATTACTCACACTGTGACATTATCATTACTATATGTCACATTATGTCCTCCTTACCATGGCTTTGCTTTGGACAAAATGTAATTTATCTTACTGTGAGTGCAGAACTTCCATAATTTAAGAATTTGGCCTGGCCTATCAAATGTGTAATGATGTTCAGATCTGGCAGGCTTTTTGAATGAACCTTGTCAAAATTCTTCTGTTTTTTATCAAATGCTGCACAGGCTGCGTTTGACCTCTCCACGTCAATCATGAGGTCATCCACTTCCCCCTGCAGCCTCTGCTTTGTCTTCTCCAGTGAAGCACACTTTGAGTTGACAGCCTCAATCTGCTCCTCTGACTCCTGCAGGCGCTGAGCAAGCTTCTTTCTGCAGGATGAGACAATCAGCGCTGAGAGAAGGAAAATTCTGGTGTTCTCAGAAAAGGGACAGGAAGGGAGTTTGGCATGGGAGAGATGGGCAGAGAGAGCAACATAGGAAGGTGTGATGGTGTGAACAGAGAGCATTGACAGGAGCCTGGGATGACAGAGCACTCTGGAGTGGTGCATAGGCTGGGAGAATACTTACCCAAGGGGTAGACTATACCAACATGGAGACGAACCAGAAACACACTTTCAATATTGGCAAAGAATGTGATTTCTGAACTGCTATGATTAACTACATAGTTAATGCACTGGAATTCTTTCTGTAGACACACCCAAGCCTCTACTTCTCCTTTAAACCTCTACTCACTCCCCTTTTCAATCCTAACATGTTACAAAGCACACTGCTCTGCATGTTCTCACTACAATTACTATTCTGGTTTCCTTCAGTTCCTTCTCACATTTATATTTAAATATCCTTCTACTTGCTCCAGACCATCCCTACACGTACTTGGCCTCCTCCAGCTCCTCCGTGCGCTGAATAGCGTCCGTCTCGTATTTGGTTCTCCACTGGGCCACTTCGCTGTTGGCCTTGGACAGGGCACGCTGCAGCTCCCCCTTGGCTTCCTGCTCCTCCTCATATTGTTCCCGGAGCAAGTCACAGTCGTGGCGAGCAGACTGCAAGGCGTGGGCCAGGGCATTCTTGGCCTGGGTAGTTAAAAGTATTCAAATTGTCAAAACATTAACAAATTGTGACTTGATATTTTTACTGTATTTCAATCAAACCTCCACATCTCACTGCCCATCTGCAACCATTGCCAGAGTAACAGAAGGAGCAAAATGAATAACATCAGGGGCTCTGTGTTTCAGACTTGAAGTTGTTAAACACGATCAGGCGCTTGCCCATCTTGTCTGGGATGTCCATCTTGCCTCTCAAATCATCTGCACCCAGTGCTTCAGGCAAAGACACAGGAAACCCAGCAACAGTCAAGGTGGGAATTATCTCTCAGGAAGTTTCCCCACAAGCTTTTCAGGTAGAATTTGTTGTTTATCTGAAGGTGGAAGGAATTTTAAATTGTGTTGTCATATCTAACCCTGGGTACACCTGCACTCCTGCTCTCTCTCTCTTTTTGGCTGCTGCTGCTCCTATAGCGGTAAGGTATGCATACAGATCTACTTCCATTCACTTCTCTCATGATTTTGAAGGCACGATAAGAAGGGCTTAAACTGTCTTCTTCATTTAATTTCTAATGTCTTTGTGTTATACTCCAAGGCAAAGTTCAAAAGTTTCACTGTTCTTATGTCTCCACCTTTCTCTCAGAAGAAATCTCATTTTTTTTTAGCTCATTGATTTATTTTACAATTTATTGGTCCAAATTAAAACAAGTCACCTTATTTTCTTCCTCTAGTTGCCTCTTCATCTCTTCAGTCTGCTGAGTGAAAGCATGTTTGCCTCGAGTCAACTGAGAAATCAAGGACTCTTTCTCCTCCAGTTGCCGGGTAAGTTCACCTAACAAGAAAACATTTATTTTTTTAGACAGAGATATGAGACATAAAATACACAAATGAGAAGAGCTAGCCATATGGAAAGAGATTACAGGACATAATGTAGTAAAATGAAAGGAGAGTAGCAATTTCATTCCCACCAGTAGGACAAAGCTATCAAAGATAAGTGTGCTGGCATCAAAGGGAAGAGGATGAACGGACCACAAACTCACACATTCATTGTGATTGACAGTGCTGCTTTTGGTTTGGTTTCCTTGGGTGGAGTTTCTGTGACTGCCACCAGGAGGGAATTCTACAGTCAGAGTTTAGTTCAGATCACCCAGTGATGAATATGTTACAAAATACACAGGAAGTCAGACAGCATATTTAAGTGTTTGGCACAGGACAATTGCATTTCATCTAGGGACACACCATTCTCAGTCTGTAGACGTGTTTTCTGCATGTTCAGTTCATTAATTAGTCGCATATGTTCATCATCTTTGGTTCTGACTTCACTAAACTGGTCTTCAAGAGCTCGGCACGTCTTTTCCAAATTGCTCTGTTAAGAGAAAGAAAGCATATCCTTCAGCTCATCAGAAGAACATTATTCAGAAGAACAATGGTAGTGATGAGAAATGTTTCTTCCTGTGCAGTAACCTTGGCTTTGGAGACAGACTCCATGTTACTGGCCAAGTCGTCAATCTCCATCTTCAGCTCACTCTTCTCCTTCTCCAGCTTCTGCTTCACTCGTTGCAGGTTGTCGATCTGCTCCCCAAGCTCAGCCGTGCTGTCCGCGTGCTTCTTCCGCAGGGCAGCAGCCGTGGCTTCGTGCTGCAGCGTGGCCTCTTCGAGGTCACGACGCATCTTCTGAAATTCTGCCTCACGCTTCTTGTTCATCTCAATCTGAGCTGCGGTAGCCCCTCCTGCTTCTTCCAGGCGCTCACTGATCTCCTCGAGCTCCCTCGAGAGGTCAACACGCTGCTTTTCAGTCTTTGCACGGATTGCATGTTCAGCCTCAATTTCTTCCTCCAGTTCCTCTATTCGAGCCTGTGAAAGTTAATTGATTAAATGAGGACTTCTGAACAGAGGGATTTGAAATTATCATCAAAGAATAAAGAGCAAACATTCACATCCATTTATATCAGCAGAGACAGTGAAGCCCCACTAGAAACTTCACTGAATTGTGTGCTAGGACATGCAATATTTAGCTTTGGAACACTAGTGAAAGTAAAATCTGATATTTCATTTTATGTTATAGCTCAGAATGGATTTATTATGTTATGAAGGATATAGTATTGCACTTTTCTGAAGAAATAGGGGATGTGTCACTGGAAAATGTAAAGTAATGAAAGTTTCTTCAAAATTTCCCAAAGGTCAGGTCAAAACAAAGCAGTGTCCTCTCTCCATCAGCAAACAAGTTGGAAGGAACCTTGAGATGAGCAACCACGGGATAATAGCACGGTAAAGAACTGTCTTCCTGGGTCTGCATTTAGAAGGTGATCTCTGTCCTGCTCATGACAGATTATGTCACATTCCATTGTTTTCTTAGAAAAGTAATTCTCAGTGGCTTCACTATTGTTATAACTCAGTATCTGATACATTTTCAAAGCCTGCCACAAGCTTCACTTAAGAAATTTCTTACATAGTTATGTATAATTTGAGGCCAGAGCTTCTGTAAAAGTACCCTGAGATGGGAACAGCACCCAGAGTCCATGTTAATAGTTCTATTCATGTGTAGGAGAATATTTTTGTAGAACAGTCTAAGAATAAATATTAATTAATTCTAAGGAAATTTTGCTTGGCTACTAAAAATATTAATAACTCTTAGACTTTACCTGAAGCTCCTTAATTTTCTTTTGCAGCTGAGAACTTTGAGCCTGCTCATCTTCAATTTTACTTTGCAACTGGCTAATTTCAAAATCCTTTCTGTTAAAGAACAAGAATGCAAATTCAATATGGTTGAGATAAAATCTGAATTTTAGAATGCAGACCAAAAAAGTCGGTGCAATACTTTTTTAGCCTGTCATCCATCTGTTGCTTATCATTTTCCAGATCCATGACGGAATCCTGAGACATTTTCAGATCACCCTCCAATTTTCTCTTTGCTCTCTCAAGGTCCATCCGCAGTTTCTTCTCTTGTTCCAGAGATCCTTCAAGCTAAAACACATAAAACATACTTTGAAACACATAAATTATACTTTGAAAGTAACTATTCTTGATTTAAAAATCTCACTAGAATTGGAAATTGGTGAATAGAGAAAACAATCAGATCCTGTATATACTTCTCATCTCCACCTGTGCTACACTCTCGCTGCAAGATCAGAGCTGCCATTATGATTTGATTTCAGATATTAAGCTGTCCACAGCTCAGCCATGTACAGTTGAAATGCAAGTCTTTCTTTGAAGAGTACAGAAATTAAAATTTTTGCAGTGGTGGCAGTTCCTAGTATATAGACTGCTAAACATTGACAAATTCCCCGTGTTCATAACTTCCTGGAGTATATCCACACTGCACAGTAAGAGACCACAAATAACTCTGCAGCAAACTTCAAACTGCCACAGATACACTGCTCCAGCTAATTGGTTAAAATAGGGCACAAAAGTCTCCAATGTTGAAATAACCAATGATGAACATAGTTTAAATGGACTGAGAAAGATGAAAGATGCACTGGATTCCAGAATACACTGTCAACTGGCAATGATTCATCAGCTGAAATTATTAGAGCAGCTTTGGCTGCTTTAGGTGTTGCTTATACTCCTAACTACAGAGTTGTAGTCTCTTCTAATCCATCAGAGCATCCACCTACGCAACCCCAAAACTTTTTCTTACATCATCTACTTGCTGCTCCAGTTTGGTCTTGGTTTTGGTGAGTGTGCTGACTTTGTCTTCCTCAACTTGCAAGTCATCCAGCGTCTGCTGGTGGGCTTCCTGGAGGGCCTTCTTCTCCTTAGTGAGTTTAGAAATACTTTCATCCAGAGCTGCCATCTCTTCAGTAAGATTCTTAACCTGTTAGACAGCCAGCATCCATGCTATGAGAGGGTGCCTTGAGAAATGACAGACTGAGAACACAGTGAGTGCACCCTTGCAAAATCTTGCATGGTTGTAGTCAAAATGCTCTCCACAGAAGGTCTATATTGTTCATGATGAAAGTAGCAATAAGTGGCATGCCTGACAGTCAGACCTCTCTGGTCCTGCAGCAGTAGGAATTCTTGCTGTAGTTGTTTTTGACTACCAGCCCTATCCTGCTGAATTCTATAGTGGAACATGTGCTAGATCTTCACTTGCCTCTGCAAGTTTTTCCCACTGGGATTTACAAAAGGCGTCTGAGTTGTTCTTGCTCAAAAAAATTATTTCCTGTACGTGCTATATTTGCTAGGCAAACAGCTGTAAATTCTCAGCAAGTGAGGTTCTTTAAAAAGATATTATCAAGTGCCAAGCAAAGCCCAAGATATGTTAATTTTTCCATAAAAGTGAAAGAAACACAATAACATGACAAACAACCTTATGCCCTTGGAACAGGTGATCTCAAATTTAGGGCAGGAACTTCTAAGTGGGCTGCTGGACATACCAGGTCTGCTAGCTTTATCTTGGAAAGTTATCCCATGTACTTCAATGGAGCACTGCACACCAGCAACCTTATCTCAAACATATCAGGTGCTGCGCCTGCCTCACCCTTGCTTCCCATTTGTCTTATTTGGATGGGAAAGCCTGACAGGATAAGGAAAGTCGACTGCTAAGTGCTTTAGCTATATGGCCCTGATATCTGATAAGGCACTCCCTCATCCTAGTACCCAGCGCCAGCTAGATTTCCTCTACGCATTAGTGCAGAAATGTCCAACATATCTGTAATTGCAAACTTAGGATCCAGTATTCTCAGTGATGGCAGTGAAGGGAACCTCAGCGTTGTAATTACTTCTCTGCTATCCACAGTAAGACTGAACACTGTCACCACAGATGTGGGCTTTTGAATTCTAACATATATATCTCAGTTCTGTCTCTTCACATTGATTGTTGAGATGTATGTGAAGAGACCTGGGCTTTTACTGGGAGATAAATGAGTTAATGACCACCTGATATAGACTCTCCTTGCTACACTGACAGTCTGAACCTTAGAAGTCAGGAAGAACTCTCATCGTATTGTCAAGTCAATGGAGGGAAAGGATGTCCATCCTAGTTGACACCTGGGCTTCTTAAATATAAGAGAATTATAAGAAAACATTTGACATCTGCAAAATCAGTTCTCCTCAATGCATGTGAGAAAAGACGAGCAGAGCCATTCTGTGCTGAGCTACTCACAAGCATACTAGTCCTCCATTATCCACAGGAGACAGAAATATACTGGTTTCTTATGACTCCAAATAGCCAAATATGGAAATTCTCTATCAAGCACCATAACAACCTCTTAACTCTTTTTGAACTGTTACAGAAAACATATTTTTCCTTAGAGAAAATTATAATTTTAACAAAAAATTTTGTCTCACATGTGATTAAGTGGCAATACGTCTCTCCTATGCCTTGGGCCCATATCACTTCCTTTCAGAGTGGTTTGAAATGACTGCAACTTTCCACAACACTGAAAATTGTCTGGGAGAACTGTCTGGGGAAGACTAATTCCCTGATTCCTCCGTCACCTTGTTCTCTGTTGCATGCTTCTCCTTTTCCACTTTGGCCAGAGTCAGTTCAAGATCATCAATATCTTTCTTCAGCTCAGAGCACTCATCTTCAAGTTTCCTCTTCTTTGCTGTCAGTTCAGCATTCATCTCCTCTTCATCCTCAATTCTTTCACTTAGTTCTTTGATTTTAGCTTCGAGCTGGATTTTACTTTTGATGAGTCCTTCACATCTCTCTTCAGCATCAGCTAGATTTTCACTCTCCTGTCAGAACATATTGAAGGCATGTTATGTTTGTCATAATTACAAAAGGCAACATATGTTATTCAAGCGCCATCTCCAGGAAGTTGATTGCACAAGTCAGGGCAGAATTTCCTATGCAAATCACAGTAATGCACACTATTCAATCATGAGGAAATTGTCCTGCTCAGTCATGGTTTAGGAAAGTGGACCATAATACCATGGTAGAGACAGCTCCTTTCAGCTGGTCAGATGATTTGACTACAATACCATGCAATAGACTCACAGGGTTTAGTCATAACAAGAAGCCTACGAGCAATCAGTGAGATAAATAGGTGGGTAGCAAACTGGATTTCATAGAAGCATGAGCTTAGATGTGGATTTGTAAAATATATAGAATTTCAGCGTCGTCTTTCATAGAGTGATGGATGATTCTGACTTTAATGAGCTCCTCCAACTCTAATGTCACAGGTCCCAAACTTCCTCTCCTACGTTATTCACATGAGGCTAACCTTGCTCCCATTATTCCCTAACTCTCTCTCAGCCAAGACAGGGTCAGGCTCGACCTAAAGTTTAGCCTGCAACTTTTACTATAACTAACATTTTGAGAAACAGGATTAACAGATAAAATTTTGTCTAAATTAATAATACTACTATGATGTATTCTAGGCAGAATACCAGAAAAGGTATCTGTTGCCTCCCAGAAGAGTTATGGCTGAAAACCATCACTGCAGTAACAGAAAATGGTATGTTTAATTCTCTCTCAGATTCTGACTGAAACCCATAGCACACTGAAAATCATGGGTAGTAAGCGTGCATCTTCCAGGACAAACTTGGAGGAGATGGTGCTTGAGAACTCTTTCAAGCGGGGTTGATAGAAATTCCCTCAGGAAAATGGGATTTAGAGAGAACACAGAAAGGAAAGAACTCTTCCAGTACTGAAACAGTGAGAAACTAGGAGTTGAGAAAGCATCAGACAGCACACTTCAGGGCAATGGTCATACCTTAGGAGTTCTTTTATGTTCTGAAATCTGAAATCTAAGTGCTTTGAAAGGCATCCTAACCTGGAAGTTAGTTAATCTAGTTAAACCTGGGCTTCTTTGTTTTATTGGATTACCATCCACAAAAGTGAAGCCCCAAATGCTTGTAAACTAGGTGAGTTCTGGAGAACAGAGCATTAAGTACCAAGAAGGGTACAAAGAAACTCAGAAAACTGGGTGAAGTTAAGTTCTGAAGAAGGATTCAGGTAATTAATCTGACCTGCAGAATGCAGTTACAGCCTCAGTGTTTGAAATAATACAGGATTCTTGTTGAAACCCAACTGGTTTGAAAGGACATGGGAACAAGTGACAGGTCCACTTGCACCAGACTTCCCTTGGCTACATAATATCTTATCACCTTTTAATACCTGACAATATTCCTGTCTTGTGCAATTTCAGTCTCTGCTCAACAGTATTCCAGTGAAGAGCATCGGTCTCTGTTCCACAGTTTGAGTCCAGTCTCTAACAGAAAAGCATCCCTGTCCTGGCTCCATATAATAACCACCAGCAGATGTGGAAACAGCCTGTATTTCATCCAGAATCAGATACCATTGTTGGGAGCACGTTGTATATACTGTGGAAAATCTGGTTCTTCCACTGATGATTGCTTAATAGTGAAGTGGGTTTACATGGGAGCCCAATCAGAATTTCCTGTATTCATACTGGTGGTAATGGTTTATATGTGTTTTGTACTCACTTTGCTTAGGTGTAAATGACAAGACCAGGTATAAAGCGGTGGAGAATCTGGCCGTGTTACATGTCTGTTTATGAAGGATAATCGAAAAGAGAAGGGAAAGAGCACAGAATAAGAGGATGTGGGATGAATCTGAAAATGGAGGTTACTCACTGATTGAACCTGAAGCTGCAAGTCATTTTTCTCTTGCAACAGGGTCACCATTTTCTCCTCCAGCTCTTTCCTTTTTGCCTCAGACTTTGCAAGCTCTTCCTTGGTTTTCTCAAACTCCTCCTTCATGTTGGCCATCTCCTTCTCAGATTCTGCACTCTTCAGCAAGGGCTTCATCTTGAAGTACAGCTTCATCCAGGGCCAGTGCTTGACGTTCATGAATGCTCTAACATTGTATTGGATGATATAAATGGATTCCCTGAAAACGTATGAAAACACAGTTTATGAGACTGGTGAGACTTGAGTTAGAAACAGACTCTGATTTTTGGCCATATGGCATCAGCATTTTCCTCAAAGAACATCTGCATTAGACTTTTTTCCCTCAACTCCCGTGCTTTTATTAAAGAGTCGTTTCTAGGCCCTTGATTGCAGAATGGATGGTTCAGTAGCATGAACAATAACTATGTCTGGATATAAGAGGGAGAAATACTCCAGAACAGACAAACTCCTCTGGCATGTTGCCTGGGAATGTCTGAGACTTTCCTCAGTCTCAAAGAAAGTGCATGTGCTCAGGTGAATACCAGAGTGAAAACTGACATCCTTGAAGTACTGCTGCTGCGATTACAAATCTGGGAGTTACTGTCAATTGTGGAAACAGCAGCTTGATGCTTTTTGGGTCACTCCAAATACCATATTAGAAATTATTAAGACAGAAACTGAAAACAAAAATTAAATATTTTTATGGTGCTGAATGCAAAAGCATGTTGTTCTCCCCATAGTTCGACAGGAGATTAGACAGTTCCTTGCAGAGAAATCCAGTAAGAGTTATTGAATTCTTAGAAACTATCCCTGGCTCAGGAAGCCCCTGAGCTAAATATATACCACGGAGTATTACAAATAAAAGCAGTTGGTTGGCAGATGATCTTATACATTTATGGGATCCTTGCTCCCCCTAAAGCTTTCATTTGTTAACAACATTTGAGAAAGTTTGCTTGACTGTCCCAGTGCTGCCACTCCTACACTCTAAATTTTGCATGATTCATCCCATCTCAAAAGGAGAAAGCTGAAATGGGAAGGGTATCTGGGATGGTCGAAAGTATGGAGAACCTTCTCTGTACGAGCTGGAATTGTTCATCTTAGATGATGGAGCCATGAAAGAAAATAAAGAGGAGGTGAGCAGAGAGTGATTTGATGTCAATTGATGTGATCCAATGAAATTATCATACAACATGTTCAAAACAGACAAACCTTAGCACTTGTTCAGTTGGCTATCTCCGTCACAGGGTTCTTTAAAGGTTGAAAATGGTAAGTGCATTCCTGGAGAAAAGGTTCACTGTTAAATACTAAATATCATGGTCCAGCTGCATGGTCCAATTGCTAAATAGCTATTGCCAGAATTTGGGAGGCTGTATCAAGGAAACTATTAGTTTGTGTTTGCTCTGTTTCCCCTAATCTTTCTAAGGGTCTTTCTCCAGGACAGTTTTTTGCCTGAGACAGTACACTGCATTGCTGCCTTTTGGTCTGACACAGTATGACTGTTGGTATTTTCTTGTATTACCTTCTTTCATTCATCTTTTTAAATTCAGTTCTCATGAGGAACCCTCTGCACATAGCTTGTGTATGAGTGATGAGGCTCACAAGCTTCTCATCTCTCATCTCTTCTAGGAGTCCCAGGAGACCTGCCTTGAAGAACACCTAGAACATAAAAGAGGGTCAGATAGTTAGAGGCCTAGGCAGATACACAACCATTGGCAGCTGATGCAAGGTAGTACAAGGTGATCTTGTAAAAAAGCCTGCAGACTAAAGGTTTAATGGCTAGAGAAATTTTGTGTCAGTATTCATACCTTCAGTGTTCCTGTCATTCATGACAAGTCACTCTATGTATGATATAATCACATTATTGCAATTTTATTTGATGCCTGCTCCAGAGTAGGTTGTGGAAGGTCTAGCTCATCAGTAGTTATTAAAACAAAGAGTTAACTTTCAACATGGTCCTATATCCTACTCTGTCTCTTCACTGTACTCTACCCTTCTATGTCAGGCTCAAGATTTGCCCAGTAAACTGACTTAGAGATGGCCTCAGAAGCATACATGCTGATGGCTGTTCAGTAGTGTACGTGACTGGGCTTTGTCCAGAGATAGTACTGCCTTGGTTGTGTTGATCAGAGAATCAGTGTCCCACTGTGGAAGGCAGACTTGTGGGTGTGCCTGAATCCCCTGAAAAGTCTCACTGTCCAAACTTGTCTGAGCCTGTCTAATATGCACTGATATACATGAGTTCACCTGGCAAGAGAAAGGGGCAGCACTAGTTCTAGTTGCAGCCACGCTGCGTCATTCTGGAAGCATGGTGTCCCCAGGGCTGACAGTGCTACCCCTCACACATACCCCCAGAACCAGACAAGTTTTCTGTACTCCTTCTTGCTAGTGGTGTACTTCGTTTCTAGTCATCGTGAAGGCAGATTTCATATGCAAGAAATACTTCCAATGAACAATATTCTTTGCTGTTAATTATACCCACTCTTCCACAAGGACTTACCTTGGTGTGGCCAAATCTGTATTGGTTGTGGTCCACATCAATGGAGGAAAGAAGCTTTTCCGAAGCCTTTTTGCTGTCAATGAATTGGCCTTCTGGAATGGCTGAGGCATTAAGAATCTTGTACCTGTGGTAACACAGGTTGCAAGAACTGGTTGCAAACAGGGTGAGGAAAATAAGATCCATCATATATCATAAAATTATGGAAGCTGAACTATCTGAAAGCAGCTGAATATACCATCTGAAATCTAGACAGTCTTGGCTCAACAGAACATGCTAACAAGGGGACACATCTACTCTTCAGAGGAATTTGTTGGCTGTGTAACAACACAGTATGTTGTTGCACATAAAATTAATGTGCATGCTTAGCAGTGTCTGTAGGTCCAGGAATTAGGAAGAACATAGTGAGAACATGCCAACCTCTTCTCACTCTTCTCATCTTGTTTCATTGATCAGAGGAAGGCTACTCAAAATAGAGTCGAAGATGAATTAAAACTACTAACAAAAATCAGCTATATTCCAAAGGGAATACAGATCTTGCCCAGCTCACAGTCTCTACAAGTTGTACCACTGAATGAATCCTTGCGTTTGGACTAAAAATGGCGTGGTATTATTCTGTAAATGCTAACAGCAGCCGTAGCATTTTGCAAGGTAACTTAATGATTAAGGTAATCCTGTGTCATGGACAGGACCACCTAATCCTTCCAGAGGGGTTTCTTCAGATACATCAATAAGAATGTGTGACTGTACGCTGGAGCACTTCTTATTCTCAAGTCTGCCTTGAAAGAGAATATGTAAAATCAACACAGTGATAACAGTGCAGTGAATGAGAATATGTAAAATCAACACAGTGATAACAGTGCAGTGAATTTATTCTCTATTTTAGGCTTCCGTTGTAGCTTCTCCTGAACTGCAGCACATTTCCTTGGAACTATAAAGCACTTTTTCATTCTGGACCATGGCCATTATGGATAGATTCCTTCACCTATCACATCAAATTATGATTTGACAAGTGAGACCAGCTAATGCCTTACTGAACATCAGGTTGCAGGGCGTTTTCAGAGAGGTCTTGGGTCCTTTTCACACCAGTTCAGCATGGAAGATGCTACAGTTACATGTAATTATAACAGCAGCTGGTTCTGATCCAGCACTTCATAGCAACTGAGCTCACATGAACCAGTTTAATTGTGTCTGTTTTAAAGATGAGGAAAACAAGGCACAGCATGCAGGCCAGCGACAGAGCACCAGAAAAGCCCTGGGTTTTTGAATGCTTAGTCAGTGCACTGTAAGGAGACTGTGCTGATGTGTATTGTTTTTCTATATATACTGTGGGAGACTTACAAAGAGCAGTCGATAATGCCACTTAATTCATTACACTACGAGTATTTTGCATCTCTTTGAATCATCAGGCATTGACTACAGTTTAGAAATGATACTGGTTCTGATGAATCAAGAAATCTCTGGTCTGATCAAACAGGGAAAAGACTGGACTGACCTAAGACAGTGTTAATGAGTTAGTTCCCTCAAATGCCACTAATCTAGTCTGATTCAGAGGGTGTCTTTCCGTGATGTCACTATTGTCACCTGACTGGTGGGTTTACTGAGCTTTTAACAGACAATAGTAACTGAAGACCTACCGTTGCTTGAAGTCAGCATAAAGGATTCTGCTTGGAAACCCCTTCCTGCAAATTCGGATGCCTTCGAGAACACCATTGCACCGCAGCTGATGCATCACCAAGTAATGGTCCATTTCACCTGAAACAAAATACATCCATTGTAACTCTACTTTTCTTCCAAAGAATCTCCATACGTATTAGCATTCTAGAATGACCTCCCTTTTTTTTTTTTGATAAAATTCAACCAGTTCTTGATTAAAGATGCAGAAGTGAAGACAGAACATGCCTTCAACTCATACAATTCGCAGAGAGCTGTTTCAGTGGGCTGAGCCTTACTAAGAATGCTAGGGCTGGCAGTGCTTGTGAATCAGCAATGGCCAAAAGACATAAGGCCACATTACTCAAAAATGGCAGGAGAGGGCTTTAGGAGACCAGCTGAAAAATCTTCAATAGCATCAGCATCACCATTGGATGTAGGTAGAGGCGGCACAATGTGAAGTGTAGTAAGATCTAGACAAGCAGCTCTTCACGTTATGTAAGATTTTACCTTGGATCTGCCATGCAAGTATTGACTGTACTCAAACTTGATTTGATTAGATTTGATAGCTAGATAGATTCCAACACAGGAATGGATAAGCAGGTTGCTTAAAGCTCTTAGTCTGACTGTAGAGGACAGTTGATTAAAATCGGAAGAATTATCTTTCTTCTCCTAAAATATCTATTGAATATAATAATCAACTGTATTACTAAGTCTTACTGTCAAGTATTACAAACAACGTACAACTGGTGGAATAAAACCCTCTTGGAATCACTTTGTCATGCAGAAATTTCCATCAACTGCTAGAGACATTAATTAGTGCAGAATGGTCCACCACTTTATCTTTTCAGTGTAATCAATAAAGGTGTACCCAAATGAATTGTTAGAAAAGTCAAGCATAAGCAGCCTAAAACCAGCTAAAATCAGAAAATATCCAGTTTGTCTTTCTTCATCATCCTCAATTTTGCTCACACAGTACTACTTTCTTTGTTCTTAAAAGGCAAAAGTCAAGATTCCCTCTGAGTCACCTCTGTCAAAACAACCAACTGAACATTAAAATGACAGCCATATCTGGCAAAATCATTCATTCAAATATGATTCTCTATTTTAGTACGTTTCCTTAATTCCCCCCTTACACCTTCTTGACTGTCAAGACCCCAGTGGGATTCCTCTTTCTTCACCTTAGGATATGAAGTGTGGACATTTCCATTTGGGCTTCATTTATAGTCAGTGGGGTGAAACAGTTTCTTCTAGGATGTGATTCATCTCATCCGAAGATAGATGTATAAAAGGGGCCGGATGAGTCATACCTTAAAATGCCAGCTTCTCTCCACTGAATATAAAAGGAATTTAGATGAATAGTTGAAATGTGAATGTCATACATATGTGTGTTGCTTAAATCCTGCTTGTGGTCTTCAGGGTTACACAGAGAGACATAAACAGGAAAGGTAAGAAACATTCTGAAATTGGTCTTTTGTTTCTTAAGGAAATTAAACAGATGCTAAGCTCCTATTTCCTGGTACGCCTGTTGCATCCACTACATTCTGCCAGTATCTACCTTATCTACCATGACCTTATAACGATTAGATTCCTAAAGCCCACACAGGCAAGTCTCTCCCCAAGTAGTTTAATTTAATGGGCACATGAAAATACTCTCAAACTTGACTGTTCTTGGAGACTAAACTCTTTGTGAGAGTTTAATGTTTAATTAAATAAAGGGAAAAAAAGTAACTTTACATCAAAATGCTTCTCAAGTGCTAGCAGCACCCAGCAGCTTGTACACGGAATTCTGCAAACGAGATAAGATTTCTTTGACAGTCCTCCAGCTCAGTGAATCAGATCCTAACACTGAATATATGGAAATTGGTAAGTGGTCTTGGGCTGAACCCAACAGTTCTGAATGACACAGTAGTCCTTAAAACTAGGCATCTGTTAGGGATTTGCTAATGCTATTATCAGCAACAGACAATTTCATCAGCTGTAATCAACCTCATCTTTTTCATCTTCAGATCTGTACACACATTAAGCAAAGATGGGTAAGTGTTGTAGACTGTGTAGTGCTCAAAATTTTACAGTCATGGTAAATAATACAAGAAGGTTTACTTGGGCACTGTCCTGCAGGCCAACCCCCACAAGAACTTCACATGCAATGGGAACTGTTTGGGAAGAAGTGGGTGTGGAAGATGAGCAGGCCAATTCCCATCAGTCTCGTGTCTTCAGAGTAAAATGACAGACTCACCAGGTGTCTTGGTCTCATTAGGAATCAGGCAGCGCACGAAGTGAGGATGGGTACTTCTCAGGTTAGTCATCAACTTGTTTAGATTTTCCTGTGATAGAACAAAGCATGGGTTTGAGCTTTGAGCTACAAAGCTTTTTCATTTTTATTCAAATGTCAAGGAGTCGTAGAATCACAGAATGGTTTGGGTTGGAAGGGGCCTTTGAAGATCATTTAGTCCAACAACACTGCCATGGGAAGGGACATCTTTTACTAGATCAGGTTGCTCAAAGGCCTGTCTAACTTGACCTTGAGCACTCTGATGATGGGGCATCCACAACTTCTCTGGGCAACTGGTTCCAGTGTCTCACCACCCTCATCGTAAATAAATTTCTTCCTTATATCCAATCTAAATCTACCCTCCTTCAGTTTAAAACCATTGCCCCTTGTCCTGTCGCTACAGCCCCTGGTAAAAAGTCTTCCTCCATCTTTTTGATACGACCTCTTTAAGTATTAGAAGGCTGCAGTAAGGTCTCTCTGGAGCCTTCTCTCCCCCAGGCTGAACAACCCCAACTCTCTCAGCCTGTCCTCACAGCAGAGGTGTTCGAGCCCTCAGATGATTTTTGTGGAAGCATGGCTCATTTAAAAGGAAATTCACATACCCTGAACACAGCAGACACCGTCTGGAAAGAGCCCCCCTTCTTCTTAGCGCCTTTCTTGCTACCACCACTATCACCTTGGAAGAAGTAGATAGGGGGTGAACAGTTAGAGTAAGCAGTATGTTTTGTATGCCTCACCTTCCTTTATTTGGTCATGGGCCAATAAAATAATTAATTCTTAATGTTAAATACTGACCGACAGCTGCATGACAGTTTTAATGAACTGCTGCTAGCTGGTTCATCATCAGTATATGGTATATTTGGTCTCAGATGCATGATTTAGGTTGCATCATAATGTATATGGCTTTGGTGGTATGGAACACTGTGGCCTGACGTAAGTTTCATAACAATGTACTCTGTGCGACCAGTCACATTGCTTTTACTTATAGANAGCCCCTTTTTTTTTTTTTTTTTTACTTAGGTGAAAGGCCACAAGAATGTGGCTCAGCAGTGGATATTCATTTGTAAGTGCAGTGAAGTCTTCTTTAGAAAAATCTCCTAGTCCAATATTCCAGGTGAAGAACAGGGATCTATTCTGAGTTATGGCAGCCCCAAGGTAGGAAGAAAATTTTAAGTTCAGAAATACAAGTCCAAGCAGCTCAATGCCTTTTCATATTTGCTGCACTGTTGAAGCCAGTTAAATTGAGAATTAAATGGAGTCTTTGTGCTCCGAACTTCACACCTTATGCAAAAGTTTATCCCCATAAACTTTTCTTCTCACTTTCCTTATACTGATGATACCTGCAAGGACCACAGTTGCCTCATCCCCAGTATTTCCTAGGAGCCTGCTCAGACACATGGTTATGTCAGCCAAACTGAACTGTAGGAAAGAGCCCACGCAGTACTCTCTTGAGCCTCAAACCCTGCTGTCCATATGCCTGATGGCTGAGTTGACTACTACCATATATTGCCTCTTCTTTTTGCCCAGCATCCAGGCTGCCAGAATATTGAGTTTTTTTGTAGAAATCTGTGTGGCCATTTTTGATAAGGTAGCCCTATTGACAGTCCAGCTTGATGGTCCTCAGCCACAAAAAAGGGCAAGAGATTGGACTGCTCTCTGATGCCCTTAGAGGAGTTCTAAATTATATTCTCTCTCTCTTTCATTTTCCCTTGCAACACCAGGACTGCTCAGCTGGACATGAAATAGTTCCATGGTCTCTTTTTAGTTCTTCTAGTTCACCTCAAGAAACAAAACTCTGTCCCCAAAGACTATAAAGTGCTGCACTTTGCACGTATATTTAGCACCTGTCTAGAGGATGAGTAAGCATGCACATAATTCACAACACAGTAAGTCAGGACCCATAGCCTTTCTGTCGCTTTGTTTTGAACTTGCTGAGTTTTACTTCTCTGCACCACATGAATGTGGTGTTTTCAGCAGTTCTGCATGTTGGTATCTTAGTTTTGGCATATCTGGGTGCACACAAGAACAGGGTCACATTAGGGGATGATAGAGTCTAAAGTATATCACAGAGAGGAGAAGCAGAAGTAGACTTTAGCTGATTCTTGCCTTATCGATCATCACTGAAAAAGCACTTACTTGTTTCTGCACCAGCATAGTTAGAGAAAAGGAAGGACAGCAGCTTCAGGGATGATTTCTGGTACAGCCCCACAACAGTTTCATTCAGGGGGTCCTTGTTCTTGTCAAGCCAGCCAGAGATGTTGTAGTCCACCGTGCCAGCATAGTGCACCAGGGAGAAGTGGGCCTCAGCCTTGCCTTTGGCAGGCTTGGGCTTCTGGAAGTTGTTGGACTTGCCCAGATGTTGGTCATAGAGCTTGTTCTTGAAAGAGGTGTCAGTTGCCTTGGGGAACATGCACTCCTCTTCCAGGATGGAGAAGATGCCCATGGGCTGGGAGAAATATGAGTACATGAAGAAGGTAAGTTCCAGGGAGAGGAAAAGTAAATAAAATGTAGCCTTGCATAGGATTTGTGGCTTGTTTCAGTGACTGTAATTTGTATGGCACAAGTTCTTAATAGATCACTAGTTACTATAATGATCAGGCAAACTATAATTAGTCTGTGTTACTCAAGCTACTATCCATGAACTACCCAACTTGACAGTACTGTTTTCATCAGTTGAATGACAGGCTAACTGTACATATTATAACTAATTGTTTCAATCTTCTTTACCCTACATCATTAGAAAGTAGGTTTGAGAGTCCTGTTTGCAGGACTGATGCTGTTGTGTATGTCTGTTACAAGCAAGGCTGCAGTTGTCAACATGAACTTAATTTGATGGCTCCTCAGGAATGTGCATAGATAGCTAATACCTAACAACTCTGCTCTGTCTCCAGTGAATGTGCATGATAGACCAGATGTTCCTCGCCTCATATGAAGTGCAAATGGCAATAATCTGGCACTTTAGAATACCCACAGACTTTAATTTGTCTCAGAATTGTATTTAAAATTGGAAATATTTCAATACATAGATGTAGGCACATAGTCAGTGACATCAGAGCTTTCACCTGAGCTACATTAGGTATCTTCTGATAGTGCAGATAAGCACATGTCCTCTGATTTTGCTGGAGACACTGATGTGACCTGCACTTCATTGGCCTAGAGAGAATTCTAGGAGTTCCTTCTTTGTGTGAACCTTTTTTTTTAAAAAAAATAATTTAATTTAATAAGATGCCATTACATGCTTACAACTGATTTCAGCTAGGTAGCCACCAGAGCTAGAACCAGAGATCCTCCAGAGCAGCAGCAACCACAGGAGGTGGATGCTGGACAGGAATGCCATGTTTTCAATTCAGATTTTGCCCTCTAGGTGTGGATGCTGTGTGAGGGTTAGCATTCACCTTGCCTAACTGTAGGTGTCTCTAAAACAGAATCTAGATCTGATTTAGCTGTACAGATTGCTTTTCTAGAATGGAAGCATAATAAAGATGTTTCACAGAATCACTAATAGAACATACTTTGTAAGGAGATGATTTGCATCCTAGAAGTGTCTACTTTTTTCCTTTCACTACAAAAGAGACTACAGCGTTAGATCAGTGTAGGTGTTCTGGTTCCCTTGGCTCTAATACTCTGTATTGCAAAGATACAGGACACGACATGTGTGGACACTGAACAGCAAGTGTGGATTTTGGTTGTTAAATATAGCAATATGCAACAGGCACTAGCTGTGAATGGTAGCACTGGCTGTAGATGCTGCTTTGTGGTGGGAAGTATGGGAGGTTAGCAGGAAAGGTGACGCTCGTATGTGCAAAGACATGTCCTACGGGTATGAATATCTAGCAGTGAACACACGTGTGGGATGGCTGAATGAGTCACAGGGCACTGGGCATGAATGATAGTGCTCGAGCAGATACCTGTATGCTCCTGAGCAGGAAACTGTTTGGGTATGTGCATACTGGATTTGCACATGATGTTTAAGTGCTGTGCGCAACCACTGGACACTGGTTTGTAACGTAGTGTTGAGGGGTTAATCACCCTTCAGATGCCCAGTGCAGTAGCAGGGGGCAGTGACAGAGGGGCCAGAAGGAGTTGTGTTGCTAGAACTAAGAACTTAATTCTATCCATTCCTGCAAGGAGTAAGACTTGAGATTCACCTTACTGTTAAAGGCAGTCTTGTTAAAGGCACAAAATTAACATCATGTACTCCCTGTCCCTTCCACCCCATCCATGTCGTTCAGTAAATCACTGTTTGTGTCATTCCAAAAGCTTGTTTTATAAACTGCCTCTTCTTATGTGAGAGGGTCATTCAACAGTAATGTGTCAATTTATTAACAGTGACTGGCCTAAGATAAATGACCATGAAAGTAATGTGCTCTCCTAAAATGAAAAGATTTCCTCTACCTTCTCAATGAGCTCAATGCAAGCAGCCAGATCCATCCCAAAGTCAATGAACTCCCATTCAATTCCTTCCTTCTTGTACTCCTCCTGCTCCAGCACGAACATGTGGTGGTTGAAGAACTGTTGCAGTTTCTCATTGGTGAAGTTGATGCACAGCTGCTCCAGGCTGTTGAACTGCAAATTCAAAATATGAAAAAATGCCATTTAGTTTGGAAAAGTCATGAATGGGCAAGCATACCTACTGTAACTCACATCAAAAATTTCAAAGCCAGCAATGTCCAGGACACCGATGAAATGCTGTCTGGGCTGCTTCGTATCCAGCTGTTGGTTGATTCGAGTAACCATCCACAGGAACATCTTCTCATAGACTGATTTAGCCAATGCACCCACTGAATTGTATACCTGTAAGAAACACAGCCATGAATGAAAGTTGAGTTAGCTTTAAAGTTGAAAGAAACGTCTGAACAAAATGAAAAGCTGATTAGCTGTCTAGGTACCTGTTGGACATTTTGTCCTTTAGTTACATATTCATTCCCGACTTTCACCCTGGGATAGCATAAAGCCTTGAGCAAATCAGCAGAATTCAGACCCATCAGGTAGCCAGCTTTGTCAGCCACTAGGATCAGAGACAGCAAACAAGTTCAAAAGAGACAGAAATGTTTCCTGGTCCTCTAGGATGTTTCTGTTACAAGGAGCCTACTTTTGTTGCTACTCAAATGCACCTATTGCCAAGGGAAGCTCCTCTCCAGTCCCATGGAGAATGTTTTCCCACCAACATAGAGGGTGTATCAGCTGCAGCACACTCCTGTTGCATGCCTGGAGGGCTGCAGCAATGCTTTGTCTTTGTGTGTCTCTGTTTCCTTGTGGAGCATAAATTAAATCATTGACTTTGTGGAACTTGCAACAAACTTAAAACATTTATTTTCTGGAAGGAAAAATAATTGTCAAAGTGTTGGGCACTTTATGGGATGGGGTTGTTAGTATATCTCCCGGTGTAGTTCCCAAGCAAACTCTGCAGCCAACACTACCTTCTGTGCTGTCCGGCTCTGCCTGCTCCTCCCGCTGCTTCTGCTTGAACTTCATGTTCCCGTAGTGCATGACAGCCCCCGTCAGTTTGTACATCCCCACCTTCTCATCGGGGCTGAAGCCCAGGATGTCCACGGCGTTCTGCAGAGGCAAGCCGGGAAAGGTCAGAGAAGCACAAGGTGCTGTTGACAGGCAGGTGTGCTGCGACGGGATGGTGGGGTTTCTCCCTCTGCCTCCCTGCCTGCACCCAACGTGTGGAGCTCCGGCGGCGCCATGGTGGGCGGCAGAGCCAGTGCTTGGTGGGGTCCCCGGCTGCCCCCAGCCTATCAGTGGGGTGCCTGCAGCCGCTCAGCTTCACTCACGTCAGTCGCAAGCAGCTCCTCGCTGTCGTCAATACTGGCAACAGTGACTTCTCCTTGGCTCACGTAGGGGAAGTCATAGGGATTGGTGGAGATGAGGAGGAGATCTGCAGGTATACAGGGCATGTTTGGTGGCACCGGGGCAGATCACAGCAGAAAGAGAAAGCACTTGCGGAGCCAAGCCCAGCACCTCTGGTACTCACCAATGAGCTCCGGCTTCTTGTTGGACATTATCTGGTAAAAAATATGATAGCTCCTTTCACTGGCCAGCTGGAAAGTCACTCTGGATTTCTCCAGAAGATCTAAACAAAAGAAAGATGCTGTTAGTCTCCTGGTAAACTTGAGATCTTAAATGCACAAATTCTGCCTGCACTGACTTGCTTCAACTCACAGGTTTCGATATCCGCAGAGGCTAGCTTGCCAGTTGTTCCAAAGTGAATCCGGATGAATTTTCCCTATCAAGCAGTACAGAACAACCTATTGGTTACAGCGATCAATGAATGAGACATGTATTAGATGTCTGTATTCCATCAAACCTGAAATGAACTCACAAAGCGTGAGGAGTTGTCATTCCTCACAGTCTTGGCATTGCCAAAGGCCTCCAGCAGCGGGTTGGCCTGGATGATCTGATCCTCCAGAGTTCCCTATTTAAAGGACAAAAAGCTTTTTACCAAACTTCCCTGCTGGTTAATAGCAAATACTGCAAAGGAGATATTACAAAAAAATCATTTTTACACTTCATATGTGTTTTTAACCTAAAATTTAGCAGAGTTTTTAAGCACTCATCAGCCGACACTCTGAATGTTGCCATTGGTTTCAAAGCGGAGAATGCTGAAAAACAGGTCTGTATTTTGTTTCCTTCCTGTACCTGCTATCGTATATTGAGTATCTTATACAGAGTCACTACAGTGGAGCACAGGGAGTTTGAAATCTGTATAAGAGAGGTGCTTCCACATTCCCATTCACAAAGGCCATGGCAGCTAAAGAAAACGTGAAAACTCTGGGATTTTTTCTGGAGGTTACTCGAGTGCAGGATGCACAGGAAGAGGTACAGCCTTTAGTAGGAAGCAAGGGAGAATGTAAAGTTTTGCAATGGCATTCAAACAACCAGCAGCCTTTCAGAATGCAGAAATACATCTCCAGACATGCTTTGAAGAGAAGAGTGGGACATGGACAAAGCCTGAGACTCAAATATCAAATGTAAAAAAGCAGAGAACAGAAACTGAGTCTTTTGGCTGCATGACTGCAGAAGGAATGATCAACATGTGAAGTTTTGCTGTTGTATTGATTCACTCTTTTTAACTGTTATGGGAGGAAAAAAACTTCTGTGACATTATGTCTCTCCTTTTCTGTGCAACATTGTCTAGGAAGCAGAGTCACTGTGTGCTTTTTTGGAATGATATAGCAAAGCTTTTCTCAAAGTTTCTAGCAAAGTTATGATTGATCCCTATGTAGTCAGGGCATGATTGCCAGAGATAATTTCCAAGACAGAGGTGGAAAACAAAGAATGAGAAAAAAAGATATCAGTTTTTATCCAGATGAAAGATTAGTGGTACAGCTCAAGTTGCTGCATATTTGTCCGTAGTGTTCAGTGCAGGCTTTAACGTCTTGCAATGGAGAGGGAGCGCTATTCCCAACACTGTCTGTAGATGGCACAAGGGGTTTAAATTAGTTTTTATTAGTCTACGGTGAAGGTGGACCCTATAAAATTAAGGCAACACAGTAGCGTATGAAGCTCTGTATAATTTTTTAAAATAAAAAGTCTCAAATCCCTATAGTAATGCCCTCTCACATGTATCTTTCAGATTTCTAAGTGAACTTCCTTGTTGAAGAGTAGGAAAGGAAGAGAGGAGAGGAGAGGAGAGGAGAGGAGAGGAGAGGAGAGGAGAGGAGAGGAGAGTGTGTGTCAGTGCAGCTGACTAGACCGACATGAAACCTCTTTTTAGTGCACAGCTGTGACCAGGGAACTCACAAGGGAACATCGTGCATGAAGAACAACATGGAAGAAGACGTGGCAATTCTTTACACAAGTTCATTCTGGAGTCCTGTCTACAGGCTTGGTGACAAAGTGCTAGAGGCTGAGACAGTATTCTGGGGAAATGCTGTTACGTGCTTCCCTTATTCGTATACTCTTGCCTGGCATCTGATTTCAGCCTGCATCTGAGGTAGGATGCTGGGCTAGACAGAACTATAACCTGAGTGTTTTATTTAATGTTCTTATGAAGAGGCACATATTACTGTTACAGAGATTGTGAATAATAAAAAAATAGAGTATTCTGTGAATGAACTCAAAAGAGGGAAGAACAGGTTGTTGCCCATCTGAGAGCTAGGTGATTTTCATTATATCAGAAATGGTCAGTACATCTCTCAGCTGTCTCAGAGTTTTTCTGAGATCAGTCCCAGCATAGTGAGCAGCTGGCGAAAGCTGAGCCCAGCAGATTCTGAAATGGTGCTGATGGAAAGTGTGCTTTTGATGAACTTGCCTTGGCCATAATAACCCATCAATCACAGCCACCTGCCTCTAAGTGTGAAAAGTATATTCAGCCTTGGAATCTCCTTAGGTTCTGCTGTGCCCTTGGGTACTCAAATAACAAGCTGACACGTGTCACCCGCTTTGATGCACATACCATCTCACAGACTGTGGTGACACACGCTTGTGCCACAAGGATGTCGGTTGCTTGCTCTGTCCTAGGGAATGAAGCCCACGCCTTGCAAATGCACCAGTGGGCTCAGATTGCAGCAGCTGGGCGCTCAGCAGAAAGGGGCATCAGAGCATGTGCTTTCTTCCCTGGAAGGATCCTTTCTGAGGTTACTTTCTAATGGTCAGGCAGGTGGTCCCAGCTGTCTCAAATCTATCCCTTTTCTTATGCTGGCCCTCAGGGCTGTTATGTTACCGTAGGCAGGAGAACCTGATGCAACTGAAATGACTCCTAACTTCAGCACAACCGTTCTGGAGTTCAGAGTTCCTGCACTTCCCATGTCAATAGGAATGAAACAAGGAATAGGAATGGCACTATCACGTGCCAGTGGGAATCGACTTTGCACTTTGCACTTGCAGCCACTCAGGTGCTGTGGATGTGGCTGATCTCACAGAACACTAACGGATAGATACATGGACAGACAGACAGCACAGAGAAAACTGCTGTTGTACATTATCTTCCTCTCCCTGGGGCAGACTTCCCCTGTGTAAATGGAGACTGGAGAGAAATTGAATCTTGGGCCTTTCCTACATTAAGAAAATGTTTCTTTAAGTAGAGTTCCACTAGTGTTCAGAGGAATGGAGGCCGGGTAGCAGGGGTAAATGAGTGTAGGTGTGCTCTGACTGTCCTGACAGACAGCCTGACTGCCTCCTCAGTTGTGCTACACTTTCTGCTTTTTGATAGTCCTGAAACTCAAAAATATGCATTGATAGTTTCTGTTCTGCAGGCACACTCGTGGGCAAACACTAGAAGGGAGAGCCAATGACATACCTGCATTTTGCCGGGCTGTTGGTCTTTCTTCTTTTCACTAGTAACTGCAATTGTTGCAAAGTACTGTATGACACGCTTTGTGTTCACAGTCTTCCCTGCACCGGATTCTCCACTGTTGAAATGAAAATATTAATTCTTACAGGAAAGAGAAAACATTTTTACTTCTCTGTCTGCTTTGTCACACATATCAAAATGTACTCACGTGATAAGGATTGACTGATTGTTACGATCTGAAAACAAAGTCACAGAAAGAGCTGTTCAGATGAGATGTGAAGGTCTTCTGTTCCTCAGACATAACTAACTGACTTCAAGGGAATGAATTATATTGTAACTACATTTATCACTTTGTAACCAGATAAGGTAAAGTCTGAGTCTGGATTTTTTTGTGCACAGAAGGATGGAGCAGCCCAAAATCTAACTCCAAGCGATGGTTCTTTATGAAGCTTCCCACTTCCTATTTGTTTTCTTTTATGTATAAATCTTGGCTTAAACATTGTTTAATCAGAATCAGATTCTCTGCTGTGTTCCTTCCTTACCGTTTCTTTAAATTCCTTACTAGGAGAGTGGGCACAAAGCCATATAGATAGCTACTGCCTTTCCTTCATTATCTGACAGCACAGAGGTCATTAAGATGCCACAGGCAGTCTAATCTTGAGTTGTGCCTTAGGACTTTGGGAGCTGTTACCATCAGGCATTGAGTAGAAGAGTACCTGAGATGCCTGAACTGTCAAGTGTTCCTTGACCAAGCAGCCAGCCCTGCGTATATCAGGGTTTCCCATTCTTGCCGAATGACTCACCAGTCAGCATGGACTGATAGGCATTGTCAGAGATGGA
>RSEF01000018.1:243011-258418 GCA_003993805.1 Himantopus leucocephalus
TTGCTTTCCTAAAATTCAGGGTCCTTATTTTACTCCTCGCCTGACCTATATCCCTCAGGACTGCGAACTCTACATGATCACTGCAGCCCAAGCTGCCTCCAGTCTTGATGTCACCAATTTGCTCACTTGCGTTGGTGACCAGCAGGTCCAGTATCACATCCCCTCTAGTAGGGCTGTCTATTACCTGGCTTAAGAAGTTATCCTCAGTGCATTCCAGGAGTGTCCTGGCGAANGTGTCCTGGCGAAGAGAATCATGAACCCCTCTGCAGAGCATGCAGCGTGATAAACCTAATGCAATATTTTACTCCTAGAAGCCACAGCTGGAGGATGTATGTCAGGACTTTTTGAGAATTGATAGTCGTAGAAATGAAGTGACACGAGCCACCTGTAGACAATGTTGCAGTACAGAAGATTATTGACATTTCTAGAGTTGTACACAAAAAGGAAGATGTTGAAAAGAAGTAAAAGATAGTATTAATGAGTAGTATTTGTCCCTGGTGCAACTCTGCCTGGATAGTACGACTAACTGTGATGGTCATACCTCAAAAGAAATGGTGATAAATTTGCAAGTTGTAAGAAAAGTGCTGGAGTGGCCTTATTCATTAAACTAAAAGCCTAAGAATTCCCCATAGATTTATCTTATCAATGAAATGATAAATAGATATTCAACACCAAACCATGACGACTTGAACGGCAGAAACTTGTGAATTGATCATCAGCAACTTACATAGTGACTACCAAAAGAAGCTAAAAAAAGGAAGTTTGCTGTTCGTACATGACTATTCAGTCTGCAGTGGTCTCCAGTCTCTCTGGGGAAAATCTATAAGGACTTACGTATAGAGAAAGGTTGAAGAATGCTGGCAGTGCCTTGGAATGAGGAAAATCAACTTTCTCTCACTTCTTGGCTTGGAAAGGATTGATGCAGGTGCCCCAGACAGAAGACTTCAGTGTTTTCTGCAGTGGGACATACTGTTAAGGCTCTTCCTACATTAAGTGCACTAGAAAGCTATTCACTGTCCAGTGAGAAGGCAAAACTGTGTGGGCTGGGAATAAGGCACTAGCCTTAAGAGGGAAGGGGAAATTGAGGAAGTGGGACACTTTGATGTCATATGTCTGTTTAACTAAATGAAAAGGATTCAACAAAAAAATCAAAGAGACAGGCTTGCCTCTGTATCTTACATCAATATTGCTTAATATTCTTCAGAGAGGGGCACAGGTTCTCTCAGAAAGAGGAGGGTCTGCAGTCTGGGTCAATGTGAGGAGCACAGCAATCACTGCTGAGGTCGTGGGGACTTTTCCTCCTTTTGCCACATGTGGGAGTAGGCCCACTCCTATGGGTGTGTTCTGAGAAGAACTGCCAAGTTGCACTCTGCATCTGACATGGGTCTGTGATTCCAGATCCCAGTGACATTTTACTACGACCTAAGTTTTGGGCTACCCAATGCTATCAAAATTTGGATACAATGCATGCTCAGAGGTAGAAATACAAGCTTTCAGGTAAATTTACCATGATCTTAAGCAGTGGCAACATGCAGCTCAGGATGGCTTTGGTCTCAGTTTTATGTTTCAGTTGACATTCAGCCAGTAGCATTTAAACAGGACGTCTGACTTAGAAGAAATTCACCTCCAATGTCCAAGACAGAAGCTCAGAAAATCCATGACCATTTGCCCTACACTAGACATTTCATCACTTCAGGCTATCTGAAGTTTCACTGGTAGCAAATGAACCGCCTCAGCCTGCAAGCCTGGCGCCCTGCTTGCACCAAAGTTCACCCGTACTGAAATTTAATCAAACTTCACTGGAAGGATTTTTCAATTCATTTGGTTTGCTCAAAGCCCCCCAACTGCACCAAGATGACACCACTGTTTAAAAATATGTTGGATGCAGCAGCAAACGCTGCCTGAAGCACTTGCTTAGGAAGTGGATTATAATAATAAACCTCCAATTTTGCAAACAGACTGGTTTAATTTTTTTTTTCATAACTGACCACAGTATAATCAGGATTTCACCCTTTTACTTTCTTATTCTAAGCTAATGGTGAAATGAAATGTTTCTTTTTATTCAGATTATGCTATTATGGACAGAAAAAATCAATTTACTTAAAAACTAGAAATAAGAACTTAAATATTTACTTATTCTTTCATTCATGATACTGGTTTATTCTGATTCGTATCTTTCATATAGGTGTTTGCTAGAAAATATGGATATAGTGATTTATGATTGTTTTTTCTTTAAATTTGACTTTCTTATTATATAAAATATAAAGAAATTTAACACGTATTTCTTTAAACAAGTTACAGGAATCATTATGACAAAGTAATTCACTGTGATTTAGAATCTTGTAAAGTTTTGATCTCATGGAAGTAATTGGAGATTTTCTGTTAGCATTGATGGAACCAGTGTTCAGTGTTGAGGTGTTCTACAGATTTAAGGTGTCTCACAAACCTGAGAGTTCTTTCAGTTCTATATCCATTCATGCGAGAGAAGCTCTAGATTCAAACTATACAAAAGCATTAGGAATATTTTCAATTTAAAAAAACCCAGAATATTTGTCTCCTGGTGACTTTTTCTTTGTAAAAAGGCTAGTAACACAGTTACAGTCCCGACAGCACATACACATGCAAATCCACTTCGTTAGTAACCCAGCTAAATGGAGAACGAGTGGATAGAAGTAGCTTATTACTTTCAGTTTAAAGTAAGCCTGTCAATTATACTTATTCTCATGTACACTTATTTCACAGAAATGTATCCTAAATCTATATATGAATTTTATCCAGATGAATTGAAATTTACTACATCTTAGTAATTCTTTTAAAAAAAATTATCAAAATCAAGGCTGATACTAATAAATAGTAATAATGATTAGAAACATACATGAAAATTTCCTGGAAGTGACTTACGCTGAGATATTTTGACATTAAATACCTAAAACTCTTCAAAATTATAACTTAATATAGGCAAAGAAGTAAGATTTCCAATTTCTTTATAGATTTAGAAAAAAAAAAGAAGTGAAGAGTTTCATTCATCTCTACAAGAAATAAAAGTAGAAACTGCATACAGATTTACTAGCATTCTATAAGAAGTTGAGGTGCAGAATGAATTCAGTAACACCAGATTCCGGAAATGTGAGATTCAATGCTCAACCCTCGTACAAGTCAAAGGCTAAAACATCGTGCTCGAAACAAAGCAAAGCTGTTTTTAGAACAGGGGAAAGCCAGTAGAAAATAAACATGATTCACAATAGTATTCATATATGGTAGGAAAATTGAAAAAGAAATATAATTCAATACTGGTAAATATTGGTATGAAAAGAGATTGTATAAATGGATGTAAACACAATCTATTCACTGACAATTTATTCACGTTAGACAACCTAGTCAGAACGAGTTCTAATACAAAAGTCTATAGCTTCTCAGACAACATTTCTTGTGACTAATTTTTAATAAACATAAATTATTATGTCAGAAATATTTTTTAAACAAACATGATGTTTGTGAAGGTTAAAATGTTATGTGATAGGAATCCACTTTTATACTGTCCATTATTAATTATTGAATTAGCTTACCTCTTTCACTAGAAACAGTATCATGACAGAGCTGGCAGGTGTGGGAGATATTCTGGACCAGAGTCCCATGCTGGAACAGAGACCAAAAAGTGCCACCGTGCCCATTCTAATAAATTTGTCCCCTATATGCTGCTATTTCACTCTATTATAGATTAATTATATCACCCTGTCCTGCAAAAAAAAGGTAAAAATGTCTTCTTTTATTAGTGCAACTGTTTCATGAATCTTCTTACAAATAAGTGAAGAAGTCTACTGAAGTGTCTAGGCTTGCTAGACTCCGACTACGTTTTGTTTTTTCTGATTAAAGGCAGAGAGCATTTACTCTAAACTTCTCAGAAAGTCTGCTTACTGTAGCTTGTCCTTTAGCCAATAAGAAGTCAGAAAACTATTAAAACATTAGAGGGCTCATCCTTTTCCCTTGGAACTCCATGGGACTTTTGCCAGTGGTTTTGCAAGAATGCAGTCCAGATCCATAAATACATGTATATATTTATACACACCTCATGAAACCATTAAAAGATGTCCTAGTATACAGAAAAACTTTGTGTAGGAAGCTTGCTGAATCTAGTTGGCTGTTACGAAGCAGCTCAGTAATACCTGGTTTTACCCTTTCTCATGATATTTTGTCAAATATGCACAGTCAGTGCAGGATTGGGGAGAATCTAAATGTACAAAAAATGATGTTACTAGCAGATAAAGTTTTATTACAATTCTTGTGACGTTCAGTGTTTTTTCACAACTTTAGCTGTGAGGCTGAAGAAACTGCCAATGAATTTCAACTTTAATTTTCAAAAAATTGTTTGCAACTTTTCTAGTTGCAGAGAAAAGCCTGAAAACTTTAATAAATCTATGTGTTATACAGGCTAAGGGAATGAAACCATTTATAATATAACAATTTTAGGGTCTAGCTTATGATTGTCAAGCTTTGAGTTGGCAATACGGAGAGTCAAGAAGATGTTGCTTCCTCCATTTCCAAGAGAAATGAAACTTGTGTCTACTCATACTGGAGGATGGCTCGTGCCCTTTGCAGAACTCACGGGAGTCCCAAGTAGCTAAGCTGGAGAACAGGCAGAGGTGCAACACTAGGACTGTGGAGGCCAGCAGTAGCCCAGTTTTCAACGCCAGACATAGATTAAACCCAAACTGTGTGGCAGTTACACTCTGAAGCACACCCCATCAAACTGGCCAGCAGTGTGACCAGAC
The DNA here is from genome assembly GCA_003993805.1 of Himantopus leucocephalus. Lineage (NCBI taxonomy): Eukaryota > Metazoa > Chordata > Aves > Charadriiformes > Recurvirostridae > Himantopus > Himantopus leucocephalus. The sequence goes on from RSEF01000018.1 coordinate 247,781, forward strand.
ACCCTCTCTACACACATGCCAAAACTTTCTTCAGGAGGAATTCAGGAGGTGGAAGGGCATGTTGTATACCCATGTCTCATCTTTACATAAAGCCTGAATGTGGTAAAAAAGAGTACTTGGACAAGTGCTCTGGGGACAAGTATTTCAGGGTGGAAATGCATCCAGCCCACTCTAGAGGCCTGGCAATAAGGGCACTGGCTGCTCTGTACTACTCTGCCTCCTGTGTGGATGTGTCAGTATACATATTCCTCCCTGCCACACCTAAAGGCAACTCTGGGGACCAGGGAGAAGCAATTCAAAGCTCCTGTAGCAACAGTTCATCTGTGTATTGCTTGCTACGAGGGATAAAAATGGATTTTCTAATGGCCATATGAGTAAGATCAGCTCTGTAGCAGGTTAAAACGAGGGCACCTGAATAGTGCTCCATCATTGGAGCTGCTCTGACATTACCGTAAGAAATGCCTGGACCCTAGATGAGCATATCCACAGGGTCTCCTGCGGTACATCCTCACTAGTGCTCAGTTGCATGCAAGTCCTCTCATCTTCTCCACTGACAGCTAGCATCCAGCAGATGAGGCTCTGTTTTCATTTTTTGACTTCTGCAAGTTGTTAGATTTTACCTACTCACTTTTAAAAGTCATCTGAAGTTTATACTTGAACAAGCTCTGTGTTACCTCTCTAGAGTTAACACTCTAGAGGACTAGGTCAGTGCAGGAGACCCACATTAGAGTATCCCCATACTATAATTACACTAATAAATTGTGGTACTAGGTGGTAAAGACAGAATGCAGAGCTGAAGTTTGAATTTCTGAGTTACTGTTCAGAGTTTTTACTAGAACACTGTAAAACAGGCTAGCTGAATGCTAGCCACAGCTGCCCACCCTCATTCACTCTCAACTTTACTCCAGCAAAAATCACTGAACGTAACACTTTTTTTGAAGGAAGGTCCAGATAATCTATTTGCTCCTCTTTTATTTCTTTCTTTTTTTCACAGTATGACAGATCTAACCAATAAATGCTCATGCAATACATTTATCCTGTTATATAGAGCATTCTTACATGGCAAATTGATTTAAAAGTTTGTGGTACCAGCATTGATAGGGCATGAGCAGAAAGCTGGCTCAATGAAAAAAATCTCAGACTGCAGTTGTCAACCAGAAGATATCAATTGACAGAGCTTTTTCTGAAGTCTCCAGAGACTGATTCATAATGTAGTACAAGGTGTACTTAGTCAAAGACAACAACCGTGCTGTGATATTTATGCCGGTTAAATTTTATAATGGGCATAGAGATGTAAAGTTTGTACATATTGAAGAGGTGTCAGTGTTACTCCCAAGCAAACTCAACTGCCATGAGTCAGTGGTTTCACAGGTCTCAAAATACTTTTGAATACAGCCATATGCAGACTATTCCTGGGAATAGGAACATAGATGAGTGTTTAATCCTTAAAAGAACTTCCCTCCCTCCTTCCTTCCCACTGATCCTGTTCTCAGACTTGCTGGGCAGTTGATAATATTGTCCAGAAGCAGTGTCAGTGCACAGAGGCTTCGAGTCGAGTTTACGAGTACTATATCCTTGTGAACACAAAGCTGAAGAAAAAAATAACTCGTGGCTCAATCCACAGTCTGCTTTTCAGGCTGTGAGATTTGATCTGCCTTTTTAGTCCAGATACCTGCTTGGTCTTTCACTCTGCTGCTGACCAGCTTTTCAAGCTGAGATCTTCATAACCGTCTAAAGCAGGTGTTTATCCTGTTTGTTTGAGTTTCATGCTGGGACTTGTCTAGCCCCATGCTTCTCCAACCCTGACATCTTCTGAGTGGAGAGTTGTCCTAAAAATCAGAATGGTTTTCATTAAAAGATACATATGTGACTTCAGTGTCTGTCCTGTGGTTTTACTCTCCCTTAGGGCATGTGTTTTGACCTTACAGTTGCGAAATGAAACAATGATTTGCTAACACACCTGCTCTTTCAGGTTCTTTGCATCACTTATTTACATTATCAAACAGCCAGAAAAAGCAACGTATATAACATGTCAAGGTGGGAAATGTTTCTTAGATGAAGGAAAAAAAATGCTATTTCACAGAGAGAACAGATGGTTAGACAAAATGAGGATAATTCAGGTTTTTCTCTACTGTTTCACCCAACTTGGGCAATATTTCTATTATGTGTTCACGAAGGCAGACTGGACAGTGCCCAGAAGCCCATCAACAGCAAAGTCATATAACTTATGACTTTCACTTGTCACTGGTAGGCTTTGAACAGATGCAGTCACCTTCCCAGTGGTCTTGGGAAGTGCTGTAATGCTGTGAAATGCTCTAATTTAGCAACAGTTTTTGTCACCTTAAGAATTTCTTTATTGTAAGATTCACAGCTGTATTAAATTTAATCAGTGTTCAGTATAACAGGAGCAATTGGAACCACAAGATTTTATATATTTCTTAGCTGAGAAATGGAGAAGTTCTGTTAATCTGACTCCACCTGCTGAGCAAGGAAAATATGCATATTTTTTTTGTACAAATAAAACTTTTCTGATGGCATACTGGGGTACTTCCAACACTTCTGTGTATCTTTACTGCTGTGATTCATGGGGCAAACTGTAATTTATTGTCCCACCTCATATTTCTTTCACAGGACATTACTGCCAAACAACACCGTCCTACATCTCTCCTTAATCTCTCCTGCCACATGATTGCTGGTCAAGCCCATATCTCTGCTTTCTGTCTTAATCACTAAGCTGGTACAATTTTTTGAGAGGAATGAAGAATGGGATGGTAAATACAGGCGGGTGTTTCACCAGGCAGATGTATACATAGCTTGTAAAATGTTGTTTCTGGAATAATTGATAGTGTAGTCCTGGAGGATGCCAGATTCGGTCCCAACTGCAGACAGATGGCAGAGAGCCTCAGCAGCATTTTCTCTCAGTTTTCTCTCTTTAGTCTTTTCTATTACAGCGTTCAGTAGCAGTTACTGGTGTGAAGGGACAAGAAAAGTTGCCAAACCTTTCTGTACAGGACAGAGCAAAGGGGATCACTGCATCCGCTTTAATAGCCCTGATGCCAATAACAGCAACGCTGTGCAGTATATTTGGGAGACAGGAGATGACAAATTCGTTGACCGAAAGTTTCATGCTGGCATTTGGTATTCCTGTGAAGAAATTGTAAATGAAGAAGGTGAGTAAAACCATGTAAATTTATTTAAGAAAGTAATCAGAGTTCTTTCTCTTATTTTGTTTCACCTTCCTCTTTGCTGCATTATCATGTATGTATTTTAAAGGAAAAAGTATCCTTAAAAAGTTGCTCCTCTCTGGGAAGGAGAATCTTAGAGGGTACTACGTAATCAATTCCTTAAAAAATCCTAATAAATTCTGCAAAGAACTTTAGAGGGACAGGTTGTAGTACAGATGAAGATTTTTATTTTATTCTTCTAATCAGAGCAGCAAGTTAGGTTACTTTAATTGGAAAGTGTTTTATTTTTCTGATGGTTTAGTCCCTTAGGCAAAATTGAACATATTTGCCTTAAATGATTGCTTATGATCACCTATGGCAACATAAAAAGCACAATGTGATTTTTTTGTTTTAAAAATCATTTGAGCAATTAAATCTGAGATCTACATTATTTCATGGATTTCCTCTTAAGCGCAGATTCTACTTACTGCGTTCTCACCTTTCATAAAGCAAAGCAGAAGATTATTTCAACCTGCTAAAACATAATTTGGAGACTAGTCATGAGTGGTGGCATTTAATTGAGTTTCACTCTGCATATGTATATGTCAGTAGAATGAAATTAGCTTGCTATTAAAGAAAGCTTCTAGTTAATTTTGGATCTTTGTATAAGAGAATTGCTTAGCTGGTTCAAAAAATAGGGAATTTATTGTAAATCTAGATCAACACTAAGTTTTTCTCCTTATTGTCCTGATCAGTTTACAAATGACAACTAGAACAAAACTTCAGAGAAATCAGATCATCTGTGCTATAAAATGCAAACATTTTTGCAGTCACCTGTCCTGAAAGTCCAGTTCTACCAGAAGGTCTTGTAAGTTATGATATTTTAAGGGGGTAAATGTCAAAGATTGGAGCAAAATACAACTCCAAAATACATCTTCCAGGTGGTGACTGCTACGGGTACTGGGTTTTTGATTTGGCCATCTGCTATGGTGGTTCTTGTTTTCCAACTTGCTGCAGTTAGTAGCTTAAAAAACCTACCCTATATTTTCAGAGCAGAGCAGAATTAATTCCAAGAGCTTTGTTCACAGCATCTGTGTGGGGGTCAGGAGGTCACATGGGGTTGAAAATCAAAGCTTACAGAAAGAAATTGGAATCAAGCTTAGAGGAAATTTGTGTGAGCAGCCGCCTTGTTGCTGTAAGGAGAGCAAGTCTTCCTTTACGGGGAAGATGGTATACAGGCTGCCAATCTTCCAAAGGAATTGACCATTTCCCCGTTCCGGCTTTCACAGCTACAAGCTTCTGGAAATCAATTCATAGCCTTTCTCTAAGTCCCCCAGACTCTGGTTCTGCCTTGAAAAAGTCTGGAAGGATTCTCTTACTAAGTCCCAGGAGTAGGTCAATGTATCAGGGACTCTGTGTGTACAAGCATATATCAGAAATAGTTTCTCCTGATCATCTCTGTGCTTTTATGATAGATTTTGCATTACTTGCTTTCTATTAATCTATTTCTCTAGATCATTATGGAACACAAAATACTGCTGAATTTTATTTGAAATAAATTTTATTTTTTTAGGTGAGAAGTGTAGAAGCTTCATCAGTCTGACTCCATCTGCTGATCGAGGTAAATATGCATATTTTGTTTCTATAAATAAAATTTTCCTGATCACATTTACCAATATAAATGTTGTGTATTTTGATATGAAAACCGCTTGCTTTAATCCCACACAGTTGTTGGTGCTTTATTTAGTTTTTCAACTTAAAAATTAAGTCCACATGACATAAAATATGAACCTATGTCTTTTGAAAGCCCTCCATTTGAATACGAATATTTTTTAAAATTACTTTGAATATGGGTACTGGAAGTCAAGATTTGTAAGTTTTTGTCCCCTCTCTCCTCATATTCACAGTCAGGAATTTTGTGGCTTGCACCACGCGGCCTGGAGAGGGCAGAGGGACAGGCAGTGTGTGAACAAGGGCAGGCAGTATGCTGAGAAGACTTGGGGCAGATGTGTTGTAGACCAAAACCAATCTTGATGGCAGTTTGAATTCCTTCCCTGTACTTTAAACAGAGTTGTAAGGAAGCATTTCCATTCTCCTGAAAGCAGACAGTTGCCCTCTTTCTTTCAAAGAGCAGTTCATGTTCCTGTAAAATATGCCTGCAGATGCTGTTAAGAGCCCCCCCGTCCAACATAAACCCTGTCACTGATGTGATTAGACCAATCACTTTGCAAGTGGCTGATCCAGAAAAAAACTCTTCCTTCTTCCCCAGGGGTTTGAAATTGCCTGTCTGAGATACTGGGATTGAAGTACTTTCCTGGATATGCAATTTCAGCCCCTTGGGGAAGAAGAAAGACTCAGTCAGATTCAGGCTAGTCATACTTCCCTCTATTGCAGCTTGTCACTGTGCACAAATAATTCAAGATTTTTGTAGCGTGAGAAAAAAATGAGATGTGGTTCTTAGTCACGCAGACACAGTCCTCAGAAAGGAGGGGTGGATTATGGGCCCTGCCCTGAGAGCTCCTCACACATGAAATCACTGATGGACATAGCACTGAAACTAACTCTGTGAACAGCATCAGCAAATACCACAGGCACCTGCAGGTCAGATCAAGACACCTAAGACAGCATCTGGGTAACTGGTAACCACACTGAGAAGCTGTCCCTGTGCAGTGAAATCCTGTGCGGAAAAAGACTCCTGCCCTTCACAGAAGAGTGAGTTTGTGTTCTGCACATGCATATGATTCCTGTGTGCACAAAACTCAGGATGCATCAGGCTCACCTCTCCTGAGTTTGTCATTCCTAGGCATCATACACAGGAATTATCACAGTTGTTCAGTGCATATGTAATGATGGCTCACTTATCAAAAATGTTAAGATGCAAGCTCTCATAGCTGGAGCAGCCAATACTGTCAGGCAATGTAACATCTGGAGTTCCTGAACAAAATCAGAATTTTTTACTGAGACAAAGATTTGCTGGAGAAACAAGCCTTGCCCAGAAACCCCCACATGTAGCCTGGCCCGGCAATTCAATGTCTAAATGGCCTTTGAATCAAAGAAGTCCCACAGACTCTGTCAAAGCCTTCAGTAGTGGTTATTTACCACACAAACATTGTTTACTGCCATATGTAGTGTTTAGTAATCAATTAAATGTCTTAGCAATGCTTCTATTTTTAAGTTGTGATTGTTAATATATTGTTTCACATGAAATCATTATTTAAATCTACAACCACATGTCTCAGGACAGACTTCTTTGTTTTGGAAGGTTGTTGGCCACTTCTTGCTATGATCTGGACACAAGAAGACCTTCTGCTCCTGACTGTGGGACATTAGCATGCCAATAGTAAAACAGCAGGCTGAGAATCTTTAATGGGAAGATTAACTTCCTGTGTAAGATGTAATTAACAGATATCCAGAAAGACATGAATTAGCAGATAACCAGAGAAATGAGTCTCAATGAAACATAGAGAATGTCTGGGCTCATGAAGGTTTCTCTGTCCAAAAAATCAAGATCCTGTTTGGTGGCAAATTAAACTTACGGGGAAAATTTTAGTTAATGGCTAGACCCTCAGGCCATGTGGCTGTGTGGGTGGCCTTGCAGCTTGTTAGCTGGGTAACATGGTCTGCTGTTTCTCTCTGGACTCAGCAACCGTGATGTCAACAATTAGATAATTGAATAGTAATTATTCTTTTTATATTAACTTTGGTTCATGGTAATTTTAGGGCAGCTACTGAGTATAAAAACATACGGCCCACCTTGTACCGTAAGTTTCTTAAGTGTATATCAGGAATGTACAAGTGCCCTTCTACTAAATGGCTAAATCAGTAGAGGGAATTATAATTTAGGGTGTCCATTGACCTTGAATTCTTCCTATACATGTTGTAATAGCATCCTCACGGCCTTTGAGCTTTTGTTTAATGTTGTGTAAACAATATAAATGAAGAAGAAAGAAATGGTGAAAATACTAAATGACTGCTTATAATACGAGTGCTATTGATTTGCTTTTCCAGGGGTTTTATGGCTGTCTATTGTAGCAGAGCTTCTGTACATCATTTTGCTTCTGACCGGAGCCATTCTTATGTCAGTAGAAATGTGCTACTATGGTACTGTCATTGATGGGCTAAAGATCAACGCCTTTTCTGCAGTAGTCACCGTACTAGCAGGTACAGTTAAGGATCTCGGTTAATTACATCCAGAAAATGCAACATTGATAGGCTTCCACCTGAAAATTAATAACAGTGTCCAAGTTTCAAAACTATTACAATACCTATGGAGACACTAACAATACCAGATGCAGCAAAATTTTATCAAAAATATTATTTTCAATTAATTTTCTTAATATGATTATTTTTATAATATATTTATAGTTTTAACTACTTTTAACTTCATTATTTTATAATTTTTAATTTCATTGTCAGGTTGTTTGTCAAAGATAGAAATGCAACATACTGTTCAAAATAACTTTTTTTTTTTATTTCCAACAAGTTAAATATAAAATTATCAACAGGCAAATTAAAATAACCCTTTTAAGAGGGAATAAAATGTAATTGGATAATTGTTAGTAGATAGCCACCGTTAAAATTGTCTTTCATTTTCTGCATATTACTTCTTAATTCAGTGCTATTTAATCATAAGATCCCAGGCAAATTCAGTTTGGAAGAAACTTCAGAGGGTCCCTAGTCCAATCTGAGGAATCTGATCTGAATTCAGTGTTGACTGTGTGTTCAGCAGGAGCAGGTTGGGCCAGACACTTCTGAAGGTGTCTTAAAGCCTGAAGTACTCTGTGATTCTGTCCATATTATAGAATTTTTGCTGAGGAATGTTGCACTAAAAACAGCAATTATGGGTAACATGAGCAATGTTTCATAAAGTTATTAATTTTAGAGCCAGAAGCAATCATACTGTTTATTTACTACAATGTCTTGTGGAACACATTACACTGTGCTTCATATGGTCAGGATGGTTTCAAGTTCAAAGTGATTCATACTTGGTAAAAGCATATCATTTAGAATAACATCTAATTGCAAGTCAAACACCTGGCAGATGGCAAAGAATTAACCTTAAGCTTATCTTTCTCTGTGGAAATTTTGGGCTTTGATCCCAATCCTAACGTTTCTTGATTTAGTGTTCATGCACTTGTGATTGTTATGCCTTTCTTAATGAATTAAAGACTTTTTATTATACTTTTTCATCTTAAACATAATCACACATTTAATTCATTTGCCAATCTCATTTTTGTCGGCTAAATAAATCACATTTTTTAAATGTCTGACCATGATAATGGGGAAGAAATAATTTCTTCCTTTCTGCAGAAGCCTTCGCATAGTTGAAGACAACTATCATGTCTCTCCTTTGTCTTCTCCTAAAGAAATGATTGGGAAACATGCCATATGACTTCACGTGTATTTCTAAGGCCTCTCATCACTCTTGCCGCTTTAGCCTTTCTCTAGCCCAGTTTTTGCACAGTCGTCCTAGAGGGTAGTGCTAAATGTGGACATGGGGCCAAACTCCAAGGACTTTAACAGTTTATATTACAGATGGTGACTTCTGAAACACTTTTTTGCTCAATTTTATGGAAGTCTAAAACTTCTAGGGACCTATCACTCTGCCCTGAGTTAAGCCCAACTCTCCCAAACCTTTCCTGACAGATATATGTCTAGCCCCATCTTAAAAAAGATCCCCAAACCCAAAAAAACACCACCAAAAAAAAAATAAATCAATGCTCCCTCTTTGGTACTAAAGTTTCTGTCACCTTCTTAAAAAATGTAATCCAATTCATGTCATTGTAAAAATTTTCTTCGTATCTAATCTAAAGCCCCAGCTGCTGCAATTTTTTACAGCATTTCTTTTATGATACCCATCTGCAACTGAGAGCAGATGATTCTGTGCTTTTTGCAGTTAACTTTCACACATTTGAAGGTTGCTATCTCAGCTCTCTGTAGTCCAGAGAGCAGTCCGTAAACTTTGCTACCTATGAATTCTGAGAACCTGCTGGAATATCTCCTTTCTTCTGAATGATTTTCCTAAAAGGTGTCCAACTAGTTAAAAATCTCTGTTATCAACAGTTCTACTAATTGCTCAAAAAAAAGCCCCATTTCTCCCATATCTCACCAAATCTCATGATCAACTGTCATGTCTATTTCCAAAGAAAGAGTATGGAGCTTTATTCAGCTCTTTGGATAGTTTGGCCTACTATTAGCAACTTTTCCCTCTCCCAATATTCATAAATATTCACTTTTATTAATATTCTTTTTTTTTTTTTGGCACGTGCAGTATTGCGGAGGCTTACACAGCAAGCAGCAAGCTTTTCCTGGACATCCCATTTACTTCTGCTAGTAAAATTTGTTGAACTATTAAAAAGTTGAAGAACATCTGTCTTAGCTGTTAAACTTGTGTATAAAGCCTCTGTAGACATAAACTAAATCTGGTTGCCCTAATCTGTAATGAAGATGCAATTTCTTGTACAAACATGCTCTCGATTCTAGCTGATAAATGCAAATTAAAATTCAGCTATTGGAAAGAGTAGCTGCATAATTCTGGCTATATTGAAAACACACATTTTTTTAACCTGTTACAGTATTTAACCATTCAAAAAAAAAAATCCACATTAAAGCTAGTGTTTGATTTCTCTGTTCCCTTAGTCTATAGCTCAGACTGAATAAAATCCTAAAATGTATGTTCTAACATGTGCAAAACATGGTGACTTAAAAGAAGAATCACAGTGTGAAATTTTCCGACCACAGGTATGTAGGTTTATAATGTCCCACAGGCAGCTCTTGACTCTACAGAAATTATTATTCTAATTTGTGTTTCCTCTTAAATACATGTGCATTGCTAGTTAGCTGCATTGCTATGAAATACACATTATTGATACCACTATCCTGTTGCCCTCAGTGGGCTTTGATGACAATGAACATTGGCAGGCACCCACATATGAATATGCTTGCCTTTTATAGCTAGATTAGTTAAATTTTCACCATTTCTCAGGCACCAGACTTCCCTGATGCCACTGCTGAATTGTTGAGCCTGTCTCAGAATTTAATCCTTGTACAAAACCTAAGAGGAGAGCTCCAGCACAGGAGCTCATGTTCGCACTCCAGTTATATGCATTTCTAGGCAGCCAGACTGAAGGATTCTGGACAGACATTTGTGTAACTCAATGGCTATGATGTACCACCTCTCTGGTGACAGATGGACAATTGGTCTTCATTCTCTTACAGCCACATCTACAGTCAAACTATTTTCTCCAAACAGCTTATTAAGAAATGAGCTATCAGGGTGCCAGCTAACTACCAAAGGCTGTGTTTCACAGCATGAAGCCTCTTGGCTCTGTGTTCCATACAAGGGTTCTCCTAATTGCCAGTTGATGGTGTTTCAGGCAATATCAGTATTTCAGGGAAGACCATTTCCCAGTGATTACTGAAGCCAGGTCATTGGATTGAACAGTGGCTGACAGATAGAGCTCAGAGGGTTGTG
>RSEF01000018.1:280743-293548 GCA_003993805.1 Himantopus leucocephalus
AGAAGACTGAGAGGGGATCTCATCAATGCTTGTAAGTATCTAAAGGGCGGGTGTCAAGAGGGCAGGGCCAGACTCTTTTCACTGGTGCGACAGGACAGCGACAGGACAACCGGCAATGGGCACACACTGGAACACAGGATATTCCACCTGAACATCAGGAAAAACTTCTCTACTTTGAGGGTGACAGAGCACTGGAACAGGCTGCCCAGAGAGGTCGTGGAGTCTCCTCTGGAGATACTCAAAACCCACCTGGATGCATTCCTGTGCAACCTGCTCTAGGTGAACCTGCTTTGGCAGTGAGGTTAGACTAGATGATCTCCGAAGGTCCCTTCCAACCCCTACTATTCTGTGAAACACTTACACATACTTTTTGCTGGAGAAAACAGTTTCTATCATGTCTCAAAATCTGTTTATATGGTTCAGGAGAACAGGACTACTCAACTTCAAACTGCTTTCTTACATAAATTTTAGTTTCTTTTTGTTATCCCAAGGCAGAACAAACTTTATAAAACTCAACTTATTAGAAAAGGACTTCAGTATCAAAAATCAGGGCAAGATGCCATTCACTTGAATTGTTAAGAGGGGAAATAGGTAGTTGAGCTCAAATGAAAATTGTTCTCAGGAAGCTTTAGAGGAGTAGGTTGAACTCCTTTAACAACTGGTGTTAGATGAGAAGAGCTGCATCACATGGGGCCAATTAAAAGAGATGTTATCGGTCAGCACAAGAGTTATTGAACATGAGCTGTAAGATAAAAGCAAGCAATAAATGTAACAAAGAGCTTTCTGCATGTAATATTTCAATACTTACTAGTATGACTGTTTTGACAAGGAAGCCAACTGCAATTCATGAAAGTCCTATTTTTGCACAAGATTTAAACAGTGGGTGAGCACAAGAAAATGACTAAAGATCCCCTTCCAAAAAGGAAGTGATGGAAAAGTGTATCAAGCCCATACAAAGATAAGCCTGTAGTTTATGACAGAAAAGGCACTAAGTTTAAGAGAGGAATCACCAACTTCATTCAAAAGACAGACACACTTAATTTTTCTGTGAGGAGAACAAGGATTTTGACTGGGAAGGCTTTGATGACAACACATTTTCTATTCTGTGGAAAGGAAGTTTTCCTAAGAAAACATTTCTGAACTGTGTGTAATAACTGATAAACTTCAAGGCATGTACAGTCAGAAAAAAACATGTTGAGTTGTACAGCAATTTGTAAAAAAAGCACGACACCAAAATACCCAGCAAACAATGATGCAGTCTGTAATCAGTTGATTCATGCACTGTTTTGCTCTTGCACTGTGATTTATATACTGATAAAACAAATAGCTCTCTGATTTAGCATAAATGGTTAGAGATACTTACAATATTTTACCCCTGCTTGCCTAAAGTGCAACTGTGAGTACTGTAACTGTTTGCTGTGAAAAATTATTGGATCGGAGTGGTCATCACCACGTGTAATCTTCTCCCAGCATTAGAAGTCCATTATTGTTCAAATGAAACTTTCTCCTTCATACGCTAAAGATGAATTGCAATTTATCCTCCAGCAACTGTTCTCCAATGTAGAGGCATTTATACAGTGCAAATAAACCTCAACATGGACCATGACACTTCTGCTAGAATTTATGTAGGGTGGGGAGAGGATTCAAACTCTGTTCAGTGAAGGACTGAGCTGACAGTTTTCCAATAAACACAGTATCAGGTCAAGTGGTTAGGCAAGTGCAACCTGATACACCTTTGACATTACTAGGTATTGGCCTATTCCATGATCCATACATTCCACAACTGCCAAATAAGGAAGCCATCCATTGAACACAACCCACAGAGATACGTTTCAGTTTTTGTTGAATATACCTTAACCATAACTTTGAAGCAAGCTAAACAGCAGTTCCTAGCTCTTCAAGCAGTGCTACTGTCAGCAGCTTACTTTCTCCTACGTACCACTCTGATGCACTACTGCACATGCAGAGAGAAGGTATCAGTTCTCCCTCTGAAATCTCATGACAAGTATTACCGATCTGATTAGACAGAAAGCTAACTAAATCAGAGGAGAAAGTTAATACAGAACCTGCTGATGATCATATTGACACGTTACGTCTTTCTCTGTTTGCTTCCTTCCTAAACCTTTATGGTAATGTGACAAAGAAGATGGAAGACTGCTCTGAAGTAGGCCTGCACTCCCTTAACTATGCCTTCATTACAGGCAAGAGAGCTCCTCTTCCTCTTGGAGTTGAGGAGGAGCAGTCAAGACAAACTTCTGTTCTTCTTGGGACAACAATTACCTTTGGACTAGTAGTTTCATCTCACACATCTACTTCTAACTGCACACAAAACATTGAACTAGGAAGAGACCAAAGGGATCCTCAGACAGAGTTACCCAGCTACTTCAGAGAGGCAGGAGTCGACCTGTTCTGTCAAGTAACAGGTGATAGAACAAGAGAAATGGCTTCAAGTTGCGCCAAGGGAAGTTTAGATTGATATTAGGAAGAATTTCTTTACTGAAAGGGTCATCAGGCATTGGAACACGTTACCCAGGGCAGTGGTGGAGTCCCACCCCTGGAGGTACTTACGGGTCGTGTAGACATAGTGCTTAGGAGCATGGTTTAGTGGAGGGCTTGTCAGTGTTAGGTTAATGATTGGACTAGATGATCTTACAGGTCTTTTCCAATCTAGGAGATTCTGTGATTCCATGTAACACACACTGAGAACCGACCTCCTTGTAGGATATTCACCACCCTAACTTTCCTACATTCTCTTTGTTAATAACAGCCAACTTTCTCACTGCTAAACTTCCTCTTCAGACTGCTCTTCCTGTGAAGCCTCACGCTTCAAGAAGTTCAGTGTAGCTGTTTGATTGCTCCCTTTCCCACTTTTATTTGTTTTAGGTTGCTTGTTCCTTGAATTTGTCATTATTACTTGACATCATCCCTAGTCATGCAATAAACCAAGAGACACTAATCACACAAGACAGATTTCCTTCATCAAAATATCCTGAAACTTTTAAGTTACTGTGAATACTCAAAAGCCTCTCTTCAGATTTACTGATGCTTTTAAATAAAAAGGAATCTAACCCACCCATCTCAGGATATGCATCCTTCAGAGAAGCATTCCTCCTCCCCCTCCCCCATTTATTTTCCTCCTAAGCTTGGCTACAGGAAGGAACACCATGTCCCTGCTTTTCTAATGCATCTCCATCTAGTCTACTCAAAAATTTGTTCTTGAAAAAAAATAATCATTTAGTTGTGCAGTCATCATCATATACACTTAGCTTCAGTACTTTTAACAAAACAGTAATACAGCAAGACAGCTATAATATTAAAAAAAAATCCCAAACTCCTTCATGTTAACCCTTCTAAGTATACTTTAAGAATTAATAAAACTGCATTAGAAGGCAGGCATACATGTACCAGCTACATTTGTGGAGTAAAGAGCAGCCAATTCCCTAAAATCCTTCAGCATATATAAGAAAGCATTCCTCTGACTTTTCAGGTATCAAAACAGTGACTTAACACTTTCACAACACCCTCAGTTCTTTTAAAACTGAGTTACTTACTTTACAGGCCTTACTTTACAGAAGACACAAGACGACTAATATTAAACAGGTATGGCAGTTACTAGCAGACACATTTTAAGGAATACGACACATCAAGGTACAACATGGCTCTTCAAAAGGCCACAGTAGTCTTTACCCATTCTCTCTATCTGAGCACACAGAGAGGTGTACAGCGACAAACAGATACCCAGAGGTAAGGTGGTAACCAAAGATAACCGCATCATTCAGATGCATGTTTATGTAAAGCAGAAGTCTTTAATATTAGCTAGAACTATATCTAGTAAAAACATGCGTGGCAGTAATGAATTTGATGATAAATTGCTATTCAGTTCCTGGACTCCAGTTGTCAAATGTAATCAAGAGCTGCAACTAAGTTGCTGAAAGCTACTTTGAATATTCAAAGTATTGACTCAAAAGTAAGTGAAAGTCAGTCATATTTTAATTCTATACAAGTACTGAGTGACACTGACCAGAACCCAGTGGGTTTCTGCACATAGAGCTAACACAAATCATGATGGAGTTTGCAAAACAGACTGGCAAGAGATTTTCTTTAGCAATATGGTATGCTAGGCTTACATATAATTTGCCACTCCACAACATGCTAAGTTCACCCAAAATGAAACAAAACAAAAAAAAGACCTGCAAGAAAGGTACTTTCAGGAAGTACTTTAACTTTTTTTTTTAACATTATTGAGTAATTTAATTCCACATTATGCTTCATGCCTAAAGGTTGGTCTATAAATCACATTAAGCAAAGCAAATCTTAACACTGTTGTTAATAGCTTGAAAAAAATTCTTGAACACCAAGAAACTACCACCTCAGTCATATACCACAGAACGAAATACGTTTTCCTTGTAATTCGTATGTCAATAGTGTAGAGAAAAAAATATTTTTCTAATAGTGTGTCGTAATTCTAGCAAGAAATCCTAACTGAACAGACAAAAATAGAAACCCTTTCACACCCCACCTTTGAGGGTCAAAAGGTCAGGCACAAATACCTAAAGGGTGTGCAAGTTTGCTCTAAGAGCTCTGCTCAAGTTACCAGGTGTTACATGGACACCTCCCCCGTGGACAGTGAATTATAGCAGCAACCACTGATTAATGCTATTTCACCACCACAAACCATTCCTCCTTCTAGAAATGTAACAGAGCGTCAACTACACTTCTTGCTAGGGAAAAATATGAAATGAAGTGTTTAACACTTCTTGTTTACTGTAATGCCTCCCTAGGACATGATATGATTTCTCAACGCTACTCTGGGGTTAATGTTTTATCATTGCAATGAAAGCTCTGATATCTAGGTAAAAAAAGTCACAGAAAAATATTTAGAAAGCCAGTTGGAACACACACTCAATTTCTCTTCTCCCTTTCCTGTTTCTAAATCAACCCAACTTCTTTTTTGGACAGCAGAAAGTATGATGGGATGTTCAAAACATTTCTAAATATCTTTGCCCTATTGCGACAAGCCACCATGTCAACAAGACTTCCAACAGACCATCAGACTGCAAGCTACCACAGAACTATTTGACACCCCTGTAAGGTCAGAATTACTAGCAAACTTCAAATCAATTTATTTTGTCTGGTTATATAACAGCATAAGTAAATTGTCAATTATTTTTCAGCTAAACAGCCTTTAAATCCAATGTAATGTATGACACAGCTGTAGTATTTCTGGACAAGCTACACCTAACACACAACAGTTTGAGAGTTCTTCATTCCTCTGGTGTACTATAATGTTTTACAGACCATGCATTGCAATTTCTGATCTATACAACTTTGGTCTAGATATACAGAAACTTCACCAGGAAGTTACTTGAACACAGAATTGAACTGATTGTGTGCTTCAGAAAGGATACCAGCCTTTCCTCAAAGCAGAAAGCGTTAGAAAGTATTACCCATTAGCAAAATAATTTTAGATATCCAGACAGCTATATCGAGGTTGTAGTTTCTCACCCAAGCTAGTGGGAGAAATTAAATTTAAGAGAGCAGTGATGCAACTATTGACACACAATCAAGTTTATGAACATGCTAAAATGTACATAGTGAATTATCGCATTGCTTATTTGAGCTGCTACTTAGTTCATTAGTGGTTGCAATCATTTGCTTGATAATTTTCTAGAATTTCATCTACAATAGTCTCTTTCACCCTTCAAAAAGATTATTACAATAGAAATTTAGTATTATTACATCTTTCAAAACTGCATCTATATTTCAACAACATAAAAAACAACTTTCAGAAATATATCTGTACCTTCACTGGGCTCTTATTAATCAGATTACCTAAGCTAATTAATTGACTAAACATTCCCTATGAGTGAGGAAAAAGCACTATCTAATCTCAACTGCTCCAGTTAAATATAAGGAAACATAGTAGTATTGTTGCGCTTACAGGTGTTTCCTATACATTGATTTAAGCTTAAAAGGTGACTGTCAGCCTTGAGGATTAAATAAGACCCATCATCAAAAAAAATACCTAAAGAGTTTAAGGCAACCCCTCCCCCCAGGCTTTACAGATTTTCTTTACTTTTCTGTTTTTTAACCAGTTATCACAGTCCAGGAGGGATGTATTTGCAGTGGGCATGGGAAAAGTCTGCTTGGGGTTAAATTACTTCTTAAGTTTTTGTCTCACAAACGTGAAATAATTACTCCATTCATCCATCCAAGCTCAAAAACGAAATCAGAAGACTTCCAGTTTAATGCATATCCAACTTCAGAGTTAAAAGTCACAGGACCTTATGTTCTCCTGGCCTATGAAAGTAAGATTTAGAATTTCGGTAAGAGCACATGGTTACACACGCTGAATAACTGCCTGAAAACCAAACGCTTAACCCAGAAGACAAGCGCCACATTTCAAATAACCGTGTTAAATACGACTAAACCTCCCTGGATGCACAAAGTCACAGCTGCTATACCCCAGCGCCTCATCCCCATACCCCCCNCCCCCCCCCCCCCCAGGCCTTCTGCCCCTCACGCCGCTGCGCGGGGCTCCCCGCGGCGGTCAGGGACACGGGTGGCCGCGGCATCCCCGGCACGCCACCACGCCCTGTCCCCGCCACAGGCCGGGCCCGGGCCCCGCCGCCCACCCACCTGCTCACAGCAGCACCTGCCCTCCCGCCACACGCTCTGCCAAGGAGGAGAGGGGAAAAAGAAATACTATAATAAAATAACCTCTCTTCATCTTTTTCTATCGCCCACCAGAAAATCCGTTCCTTGCTCCTTTCCGCCCGACTGTCAGGCGGGATTAGCGCTGAGCATCACCCGCCGCGCCCCGCGGCACTGGCCAGCCCCGCTGCACGCTTCCGCGGCGGCGGCGCCGGAGGCTGCCCCCCACAACGCCCCGCCCGACCCCCGCCGCCCCGAGGACCTCGCTCGGCCTCGCTCGCTGCTGCCCGGCCCGCGGGGCTGGCGGTGCTGGAAGCACCGGCGGCCTCAGGCCGCGGCGGCGGGGCAGTCCCCCCCTCCCCTTCCCGCCTCCGCCGGCAGCGGCCCGAGCCCCTGCGCCCCCCCAGGGAAGGGAGCGGCCGCGGCGCAGCCCGGCCCGCCGGCAGGTACCTGCCCCGCGGGCGCGCCGGGGAAGAGGGGCGGCGAAAGCGGGGACCCCCGCACCCCTGCCCCCGCCACTCACCGCTGCCCACGGCGGCGCCCGCTCCTTTGTCTGCACGTCGCGCCCCGGTACCTCCGTCCCCCGCTCCCGGGCGCCCCGCGCCCCCTCCCCGCCGCACAGCGCCGGGGGTGGAGGAGGACGCAGACGAGATCCGCGGAGGAGGCCGCTACCGCCCGGCAGTCACAAGCAGCGGGCGGGCGCGGCGGAGGCCCCCCCTCCCGCGCTGCCGGGAGCCCGGCCGGCAGGGTCCGAGGCGAGGTGGGGAGGGGCGGGGGTGGTGCCGTGTGAAGATGGCGACCTCGGCGGCGGCGGCGGGAGGGAATCCCCAGGCCGGCCCGCTCCGCTCCGCGCTGCCGGCTTGGGCTGGGCGTGCCAGGGAGGGGAGGGGACAAAGGAGGCCGGGCGGCGGCGAGGACGTCTGCCGCTGCCCGTCAGCCCTACGGGTGCACCGCCCGCTCCTGCTCCGCCGCCGCGGTTTCAAACCGCCGTCAGGCGCCGCAGCGCCCCCTACCGGCCCCGCTCCCACCGCCCGCGCCGTGCAGCTGCCGCGGGCCTGGACATCGGGCCCGGGCTGGCGCGAGGCAGGTCCCCGGCATTGGGCCCTCCCTGTCCAGAGCCCACCGAAGCCTCCAAAGCGCCTCTCGCCTCCTCAGATGTTCTTACTGCCTTCACTCCGCGAGGAGATAGCACGCCCCGCGGCAGTTAGCACAAATGGCTGATGGTTCGTTAGCTGGCTGTCCAAAATGTCGTGCTGCCTTGCAGATGCCTCGAAGAGGTGTGGAAAGTGGGTCATGGAAGATCATGTGGTTGGGGTCGGGCCTCCAAGAAAAGAGAAGGGGCTCTGGCTTCTGACCGCCGGCTGTTGGCAGCAGCAAACCCCCTCTGTGCATTGGTAAACTTCCCTGTCCTGCGTCCTCCCCTGGCAGTCATCTCAGTCTGTGACAGCAACATGAACCTGACCTGGCAGAGAGGTGAAGGCTCGTCACAGGTGCTCCACACCCGTAACTGATTTACTGATTCTCTGATTCAAAATCCATATGGCACCACTGCAACTCTTGAGGAGAGCTTTCTCCACTCCATTCCGCTGGACCATATAAAAAAGAAAAAAAGGTGTGGGGGAGCTATAAGTGGCAAGCATGACACAAATATGAAATGTGACGAATGTGGAAGATCAGGTGTTTCTTGCTGGGTGGCAAAGTATGGCTGGCAGCTCTACCTAGTGACACCTTGGTGCT
Source organism: Himantopus leucocephalus (assembly GCA_003993805.1). Taxonomy (NCBI): domain Eukaryota; kingdom Metazoa; phylum Chordata; class Aves; order Charadriiformes; family Recurvirostridae; genus Himantopus; species Himantopus leucocephalus. The sequence goes on from RSEF01000018.1 coordinate 289,135, forward strand.
GTCGAGCTGCAGTTCCCCACGTACAGACAGGCTGCCATCCTCCCGCACCCCATCTGTGAGATACTTGTCCTGGTTTTCCACATCACCCGTGGTTCAGCAGCGTGGAGTAAAATGGAAAATGCAGCAGTGCTAACAAAAGCTGAATTTGGATGGTATCACAGGGAAAGAGACTGGACAGACCAGCTGTAGAATGGGAAGTTTCCTGGTCTATACCTAAGTCTGCAAACTGTTATGGAACACTCTGAAAAGGATATCGAGCATATAAAAAATGATGCAAAAACTTTTGATCTCCTTCTGTATGAATGCCTGACATTTACACTTACTAACAATATAGATGTCTGGTGGTTAATAAGACCTGCATCAACTGACAACATGGTTGGCTTTTATTATTTTTCCAGACTCCTTTTTTTAAGATTTTGGACGTTTTTCTAAGACATCTTAATTTGTGCCCACTGAGGTACCAGACACAATTGTGTCTAATTTGCCTTCAGAAGGACACAGTGTGAGGGGTGCCTGCATCAGGTATGCCCAGCCACTGACCTCCCCTTGCACGGACAGGGCCACTGAAAATCAGTCCCTGACAGTGGTGTTTCAGCTGCACGTGTTTAGATGATGAACACCCCTATCTGATGCCTGGAGAGAACAGCTGTGATGGTTGCTTCCAGTCTGCTTAAACTCCTCATTACTGTTGCGGGACTTTACTTCACAAGAATCCTGTGATGTAGAGAAAGTATTATTATCCCCACTTTCAAGACAAGAAATTGCCGCATAAAGAGGCAGTATAGCTTGCCTCAGGTCATATATATAGTATGTGGTAAAACCAGAAACTTAATCCAGAGTTTGGGTGCAGATCCAGTCACTCTAACCACAAGTTCATTTTCTTTCTCAAGCTCTGTTTCTCAGGACTCCACTCCTGAAACATTGTCTGGAGAAGGAGCAAAGCAATATTGAAGAAGACACTCTTAACAGAAATTCTGTTGCGCTTATGCAAAAACCCCTGTAGTTAAATGGAAATGTTGCAAGCAGGCATATTTACACAGAAAACTTCTGCATAAACATTGTCCTATTTTGGTATGTGTACAAACAAAGAAGGGGCACACCGTGCAACATTTTGCTTCAAAATTGTGCATTTAAGACATGTGACGTAAGATGTAACAACTTCTGCCTTTTATTGGCCAAATTTCATGCAGGAGTAGGTGAAACACAGGAACATCACAGGAATCTTAGGCCAAAGCTGCTAAGTCATTACCAATTCCCATGAAGGACTGTCTACTTCAGGAGTACCACTGTATTCTAAAGAGTTGTGGTATTTTCATCAGACCCTGTGGTAACACACAGTTTGAACTGTTCCCCGCAGCAATTCCTCTCAAGGAACAAAGATGTGTCAAATGCATGCATCCACACTCCACAGTGTTAGACGGTTCTGGTACATCTTCAGATTTTCAGGCATCGCCCCTGCCACGTGTCTCAACAAATACCAAAGTGCCCAAAGGCACATTGTGTAGCCCAGTAGCATAAACCTGTAAGAAGCTGACCTCTCCAAAACAGGTCCAACAGCAGAGTCAGGAGGTTCATCTGCATTGTGAAAGCATGTGCCAAATACTTGTCAGAAGACAGTCATGTGCCAGGCTGCTTCTGGCAGCCATGGTACGTATTCAGCTGCCACAGTTACTAACAAAGTACTAAGCATGTTGTGTGAGAACAAACGGTGTATAGAGCCAGCCATGCTTGCAAATAAACTCAACTAAGCCTTCAGTAGATTGAACTGGGTTGGACAAATGTGCTCTGACCAACAGCTTGTACTCTGCTTTATTACAGTTAGCTCCTCACAAGCACAGTCATGCTGTGTTTACCACTTTCCAAGTATCTCTCTTGTGTGCTTTTGACTAAATACTGAACGTTCTCCTGATTTCTTTCCCCAGTGGCAGCCTTGCCCATATTATTGACCACTTTTACTAATTACTTCTTCCATATCCAAAGTTAGGCAAGAACTTTGTATTTCAAAAACTTTTCCCTCTTCTGCTGTCCTCAGGGCCTCATGCTGAAGCCTGAAAAAATGGTCAGGCAGAAATAATGTTTATATGAACCTTTAATGATAAATGACATTCTTCCCACCCTGCGGGCCAGAGTGCTTGCTAGCTAGCACACCAAACACAACAAATAGAAATCCATCATTTCTGGCTTTGATGGTGTCTGTCAGAAAAAGATTGCTTTTTAAAAGGGAAAAATTAATTTATAATTCCAAACTTAACAATCTGTTGTTCCCTCTTTTGAATGAACAATAAAGTGAACATGTTAGCTGTGGCTAAATAGCAATGTGTGGATATAACACTCATAAACACCACGGGATTCCTCTATTTCTAATGTAGCCATATACACATCAGTGAAGGTGTGGACAAGTAATTACAAGTGGTTAAGGTAGCTATTCACCGAGCTGCATTAGCTGACCATACCTGCATTCCTTGCCTGTGGCAACAGTGTACCTGCATGACGGCAGCCTAGGCAAATGCGTTTTCTTTTACAGTTGCCACAGGCAAGGAAACAGGATCATGGTCCATTAATGTGGCTCAGCTAACAAGAGGCAACGTGTTATGCTCTGCTTGTTCAGTCGGTTGCAAGGGTCTGCTCATGGCCAACGCTGAAGGTGAGTCCAGTCATAACCACCAGCTTTAAGACGACCGCAGCCAAATGAGTAGGGGTGGTGAAGAAAGGCAAGCTTCTTACTTGTCTTATCCTCTGCTAAAAGAGGAAGCTACTGGGGATATTCACCTTCCAGTGTTTTCTGTAAATGGTTCTTCCCTGTGAACAAGTCTGGGTAAGGGAAAGGTAAGGGAAAAACTTGCTTTTTCTAGAAGAGGCAGAATTTTCACCTGGAAGTCCCAGCAAACTCTCTGAATCTGCATGTGTTTTGGATACAAGCCCTTCTATATGCTCCATGTGGAAGCTGATGCACTATGCCTGCTCCCCTATGGCTTTATAGGTAGCACATGTCTTTTTCTGATTTAGATCCAAAGACGTGAAACACAAGCTGAGGTGTTCTTTCACCAAGTAGCATGAGGCAGATTTACCACTCACCAAGAAAGCGTGGGGAGAATGGAAAAGAATGTGTCCTCTTGACTCAGTCACTTGTCACTCAACATATAAGGATCTGAACTTGGCAGAGCTTTTCTCCACAATAAAAAGAGATCCTTGAACAAAAGAAGCTCACCAAGCGAAAACCAAAGGGATTTTCTCGGATAATAGTACTATTTCTATCAGAAAGGAACTTTGCTAAATAGCAGTGATACAGTTGGTTCGTCATGAGCCTGCAATGAAATCTCTGTATGATACCTTCATTTATTGTCTTTTTTTCTGACAGAAATACAACCCCACAAAAAAATAGTGTTTTTTACACTGGCAAGAACCAGGTAATTATGTTTCTAATATGTTTTCTGTAACTTCCCTTAGTTTTCATTCTGTGCATGTATGTTGCTTTGGAAAGTAGTAATTATTTAATAGGCATCTCTGTTTCCTCTCTCACCCTCTGGCTGTCTGGTCTGTTTATATTGCATATTTCTGTTATGTTTGTGCTATCTTTGCACATTGCCTGGTATTAAGCAACTCCCAATTTGTTTGGCTTCTCTACTTGCTATTGTGGTACAAATAATAAATAATTCTACACTTTCAAAATTCATTATTATTTCAGAATCTCTAATCTCTAATCTCTCTCTAACTTTGCTTTCCTGCTTATGAAAATGTAGTTTTATTGGTTTTACCAGAGATCGGGGGTGTTCCATTAGGCCCTGTAAAAAGCAGGCTTTGCAACATGCTGCTATGAAACTGGGTAGAATGGTCCGGGAATGGGAGGAAATCCCCTCAAATCCTCTGTGATGTCTAATTTTTCTCACCATTGCTGTTAATATTCCTAGATGCCTTGCTAATATCATGGAGATGTTTACAGACTTATCTCATTTGTGCTGCTGGCTAGGTTCAAGTGTCTTCCTAGGAAGCTTTTATTCATGTAGGAAAAAGTCCTCTGAAATCAACAGGAGCTGTGGGTAAGTGATTTATTAGGTTGCTGAACTGTTTATGATCATCCTTGCTAGCATCCAGCCAGCACTCTGAAAGCTGATATTGCTCCCCATTTTTGTTTTTTAATTTTCTTCTTCTTTCTCTTTTTGATTTTTTAATTGCCACTTAAAGATTTATAGTCACCGTTTTTTGAATGTGACCATACCAGCCCTGTTCTGAACTGCAAACCAGGTGGACTCTCATTCTCACTGCCATTAACCTGCCTGTTCCTGCAGCAGAACCAGCTCAATTTAACTGAGAAATGATGACAAGATGGCAACTCTTCATCCCGTAACAATATAAATCCCCATTGCTTTTTCTTACTTCAAGCTGTTCAAACCCATTTTCCTCCCCTCCCCCCCCC
>RSEF01000018.1:293575-308674 GCA_003993805.1 Himantopus leucocephalus
AAAAAAAAAAAAAAAAAGGAGCATGAAAAGGAAACCAGCATTCCTAATACTTTCAGAATAATTCTATTTCTGACTTTAAAAAAAATCAGTACGATGCTGTATCCAGTGTGAGGAGTATTTTCGGCTTCTAACGTGAATTCTGTCCTCTCCATGAAACATTCTTTTTGTTCCTAAACACAGGGAAGGACCCCAATCTGATGCTGACCTTAGAACTTGAATGACTTAGTGGAAGATATGCCACTGTCTGCAGTGAGACCAGTTTTTTACCTTGTGTGCTCACCTTCCTAACACAGTGCTTTGTGTGTCTGCATCTTTTTTCTTTATACCAGGAGCTTTCATATTCAGTTCCACCTTATAAATTTCAGTGCCTCTTTTCCATTGCTTTTTTTTTTTTTTACCCTACACTATACAGTGTTTATTGTAGCTAGTTTAATTCCATTATTTAACTGCAAGCAAGTGAACACAATCTTACTTAGCTGATGGATAGGTAGTACTAAAAGCCTGCTTGCAGCAGTGTTTGGCTGTGCCGTCAGCCACTCCATTATGATGCCTTCCTTGTTTATGTAACTGGCTGTAAGTTGCATCAACTCATACGATGTTGGTATTTTTGATCTCTTGCCAACCTGCTAGATTAATTTGGAATTCCTTTCAGTCCCAGGCCACCAAAGATTGGCGACATTTGTTTTGAACAGGACATTCATATTCATAAACCAACCACCCTCAGCATCTGAACAGCGACTGTATACCCTGAAGCATATGCTCTTTGAACTTGCAACTGGGATTTCAGACAGTATTATCATTAACTACTGGTGTTTATTTCGTGTGCATATTACCGGTCAAAAGAGGTGGGGCTTGCAACAGAACTAGATGATATGTTAGGAAAAACATGCTGAGCTTTTCTTAGAACAGGAATCCCACTAACTCTTAACGGAGTTGGGAGAATTTCAGAAAAGTCTCAGGTCAAGCCAGTGGCAGGATATATATGAAGTTCGCTCAAAAACTAAACTCAAATGCTATCCACAGCACAGATAATGTGTGTCTGAGGTTACACAGGCTTTTTTATCACCATGCCATCAGCCTCACTGATTCATTCCTGAGGAAGGTGCAGGTTTGCACATCCAGCTGCACTGCCAGACAGAGTTTGCCACAGCATGGCATGGGTGTCTGCGCAGGGCTGGGCCCAAACACCTGCCTTTTTATTCCTAAATTGAACAAGCCCCCTGATGTAGCAAATAACGTTGACAATGGGGTACAAGTCATGCATGAGTTTGTTGCCCATAGTATTCAGTAGGAGAATGTTTTCCTGAAGTATAAATAGATGATAACATCCATTCTGAATGCTAGTCTCAGATTCGCAAAGTAAAGTGAAATCTTCATCTGTGCCAAAACTACAAAAGAAAAGGACAAAAGTATGCATATATGTTGAAATATGACTAGGATGTAGTAAGAGTAAGAGAACAGTATGAAGTTCCATGAATGCTGGAACCCATAAATTCTAGTTTCTTAGGGTTTCTATCCTGTGACTGATTCCCTGGTGTCTCATAAAAAGTCAAATGACCAAAGTTTTTCTTGCAGTGGAGACATTAACAAAGTCTCTACTGTGTGATTTCTCCACAGTCTAATAAAGAGAAATAACGTTCTGTAGTTTTCCATCTCCTGGGCAGGGTTTCTCTTATCTCTTGTGCTACCTCTTTTAGTAAAACTTGTAGGGACTTATAAAGCTGGGGCTTTACGTTTTTATGACAAACACAGAGATATAGACAGTATGCACAACTTGAACTAACGTAAAAAAAAACCTTACGCAGACACAAAAAAAGAGAAACTGAAAAATAGAGCCAATAGAATAACAGAAAAATAGCTTTAGAGAAATCTCAGATTTTCACATTTATACATTTGGGAGAACTGCCTTTGAAAATGGGACTCTCCAATTACCCAATTGACATGATGAAAATCATAGCTGCCATAGGCAGCCAGAATACATTTTTTCCAGCCTTATGTCTTCAGCAATATATGGTGGCAATAAGTTCTACCAGCTAATTGTACTGTAAAGCCAAATATTCTCTGAAACTCTATTTCCTCTCTGTCTTGAGTGACTGCCTTTTCTCCCCTGTGGCATGAAATTGAGAAAGAAGCATTTAATCAACCATTTTCTTTCCCTTTACTAGTCTGCATTTAATCTTAATTTATTTTCTTTCCTCACGAAACCATGCAAAACATGAGAATTTTTCCTCAGATGTAACTGTTGAGGTCTCTGTAGCAACATTGCTATCTAACATATCAGAGCATGGGGATATCTAACCTGAATTAAATATAATCCTGCTATATCCAAAGACAGAAGTAAATACACATATATTTCTACAATAAGGGAATTTAATGCCTTGGAAGTCATGCTGCCAAAAAAAAAAAAAAAAAGGTCATCTGTATGAATTAATTTGAAAGTTGTAAACGAAAAGATTTTTCAAGCGTGGCTTGTCAGAAGAAGTGGGTTTCAGAGGTACGAGCCCTCAGTGGAAGTAGCTTGCTGCCATGCCTTCATGGTTTTACCTGGCAGCCAGCAGCACGAGCAGTGCAGTAGGTGTAATGAGGGTGAGATCGCCACAGCTTCCTTCCTTCTGCAATGGCATTTGTATCAAGCCTCCATCCAGTGAGACAAGACCTTTGGTATGATAACCAACACTTTGAATGTCACTGAAAGTAGTTTTAACTAAGGTTTATTGCTCTGTCTTGTAATTCATATATTCCTCGAACCTCCTTTTTTTGTGGGACAGCCACAGTAGCTCTGCAGGAGATTACTGCAGAAACATCCTTCCCTTGCAATCATTCAGAGAAATCTTAGGCCATTCAGAATTTGCAGCTTGTACCCAAGTCTTACCTCCATCATGTTACAGAACTCTCTAAAGAAAATATTTGAGGTGAAAGTAATAAAGCGATCACACTAATTCATACAAGTAAGTTTCTGTGAAAAATTGCAGGAATGCACACCTGATTTTCCCCTGTAAATAGAAGCATTCAGCTGCTGCTAATTGGCATACCCATGTCCTGCAATTTTAGTAGGGTTTGGTGGATTCTGAGTAATTGCAAAGAAAAAGCAGGCACTGCATGATAAAACAAGGTGGACAAACTTAAAAACAATCTAGGCTTTAAACGGATACTTAATGTAATCCAGGTTCCAAATTGGGAGCCAGATCTTGGAGGTGCTCCAGTTATCAAACTCCCATTGAAATTTACAGCACCTTCAGCAACATTTTTTATTAAAAAGCAATAGGACTTTTATTGTAGCTGGGTAGATTTCAGCTGTTCATTCCAGAAAAGTTCATTCTGTAAACAAAGCACTCTAGTGTAGGTACTATTCATAAGCAAAGCAAGTATGCTACCAGACCAGGTTCAGGAGTTTGACTGGCTACCCCTTGCTAAATAATATAACCGTTGCTCTTCTAAAATCCCAAAAATAGTCCAAGCAAAATGTTGATGAATTGTTTTCCACTTTGAAAATCCCTGACAAAGAGACTGATTACAGTGTGCATAAATAATAATAATAATAAAGTTGTAGGGAAAACGTGGAGGATAGCAACAGAGAATAACTATATAAAACATCCCACTCATTTATATATTTAGGAAAACATTCCAAGGATTTCTACACTGAATACCTCACTGAAACTGTAAAGGGTCTTTTCCTCAAACAACCCACAGCTGAGCTGTACGTGGCAATGATACCTAAATAGGACTGTGCCCTGGAGGATATAAGGATGTATAATTTTGAGAAATCAGTATGTACTTTGGTGCTTTGTGTCCACCACGTGATTGCTTCCCTTCTGGTTTCTGTATTTTTAGCCCTGTTGGTCCAAATACACATTTGGAAGCAGGTTAACTACCACTTGTTTCATTGAGACCATATGCAGCCTACCTGCATAACAAAACCAGAACCAGCTGAGGTGTCCTGGTTGTTAATGCACTGCATTGTTATATCCAGGGAGCGGGGAATTCAAAACAGGGAGTAAGATCAGTGTATCACACAGGCTGTTGTTATGGGCTTAATTTTGGTCGCTTTATTGGGTAGAAGAGGGTCTGTGGGACACCAAAAGCCAGTGACTTGTTTTGGTGTGTGGAGTACTGGGAACAACATTCTGCTTCACAACTCCCCCAAATGTTTACAGTTTTGTCACCAGCTGGTTATATATAGCAGTTCTAATTTGAGGCCTTGTCCCTCAGGCACTTCAAGTGCTGATAGCCAGAGCTGGGCTTAAACAAAAATCTCGCTGGAAAATAGCTAGCACAATTTACCCATGCAATATGGGATCACATTTAAAAACCATTTAAATCCACTGAAGCTCTAAGCTTTTGCTTAAAAGGTATTTTTTAACCTACGTTTTGCCAGCGTTAGGGCAACTTCAGTACTGTTGAGAACAAGTGGGAACAACAGCAAATACACGCTGCTGGCAACCAGTGCTGCTCAAACCTGTTCCACATAGCTGTCAGAGCTTTCCCTGTAATGTTGCACCAGCAGAATCCCACCACTCAGGCATGGTTGGAAATTTTTGACAAAAAACTTTTGGTAGCCTCTAGTAAAAGTTTACAGATTGGTATTGTAAGATACTTCATCTGTAAGATATTTGCAGTGGAAAACTGGGTTTAATATGTAGTCATATGTCAGTGGGGGTTTAAACAAAAAAAAGGTACTAACTCATTTGGGTCATAGGACATATTTGGAGTGGTCTTCCAGGTGGTTTTTTTTTTCTGCAACCTATTCTAGATTTGGAAAAAAAACAAGAGATTTTCTGGGAAGTGAAACTCTTTACCTATCTCCCATGCCACTTCCTCAAGAATGCAGAGGTACTTATGAAGACAGGATCTGACAGAAAAAGAAATAAATAATAATGCCAGGATGTATCCTAGAGGCCTGTTTCTGTTCCCAGTGAAAACAATTTAAAAATTCACACTGACTTCAGTGTAAGCTAGATTAAGCTTAGTAGTTTTAGAGGAACTTTAATAGGAAAATAGATGTCTACCTTGGGCAAAAAGCTCTATGTTGTTTCACTTCTCTGTTTGATAGAAGAATTCAGATGTAGGGTTTAGGTTTTTATTGTTGTTAAAAGCTTCAGTGTGAGAGGAAAGTTAAGTGTGGAGAGAAGTAGCATTCATTCTGCTTAGAGTTAAACTGGTGAATATATGAGAGGAAGCTCAGGACGTTACATACATTTTAAAGTCTTAAAATGTCTTGTTACTAGCCAGAAACTTTTATTATGCAAAGAAATACTTTTCCTGCCTCATGTAATCTGACATAGTTTATTGAAAGTCTAAGTTTAACTAAGCTATTTTTATTTTCAGGAAGTCATAGGTTATATGGTTTGAAACATGAATGCATGGAAGACAGCCCTGGGGAAACTAAGCCCATATCTGGAAATGCAGCAGAGGATCCCTTGTGCCAACTGCCATTTTAACAAAGTCTGTTTGCAGAAGTCAGAACTAATAGTGTTCATGCTCCCAACTTATTCAACATTATACTCCTCTCAGCAGTAAACATCATCCCCTATTTTATTAGTGATTTTAGCCCTATTCTTATAATTGACCATTTCTTATAGTTCTCATTTACCATAATTGGAATTAAGTATTTCCATTATACAACAAAGCATATGTGAATAATGAGAAGCCCTCCAAAGAAAGCGTCACTTAGATCAAGGTCATGAGACTTAGTCTTCTTGAACTACACTCTACGCTCTGCCACCTACTTCCTTTAATACTTTTGATAAACCACTTAATCTCTCTGCATCCATTTCTCCATCTGTAAAATAAGAATGGCAATACTTTCCAAGCTTGCTGATTAACATTTTATGAAGTACCTTTGCAATTCTTGAGGACAGAATGTCGCACAAGAGCCAGGTATTACTGCCCACGCCTCGATGAACTCAGCATAGTACGAGGGATGGACACAGGTCTGGTCTGACCTGGGGGATTATGCAGCTGGCCGGCCATGACTACTTTGCATGTTGATACTAGTGGAGCCCTACAGTCACTTTATTGCTGAACTTGCTTTGTAGGTTTGTAGATCTGGAGGTTATTCAAAAGATAATTTTGTTAGCAGATGTCATACACTAACCTGGCAGAGAACAGTTTAAAACCACAAAGTAAAAATATAAGCAATGTTATTCTTTTTTTTCTGCCAGGGATTTAATCTATTAAAATTCTTTTAGGCTCATTTTTTGGTGCATCTTGAAAATGAACATGATTTTTAGGATATATGCTATTTGACTCTTGATTTGAAGATTTTCTGGAGTTGAGAAATATATGGATGGTTGGGGAAAGTTTAGGATTAAAAGTGGAGACTGATGCTGAGAAGAGGTACTTGCCACTCTGCCGATCTCCCCTGTCCCTCTGGCTTCCTTGACTCACTCCTCTTTTCCTTCCTTGACCTTTCTCTCCCCAAGCTCTTTCCCAAGAGCCATCCAACTGATGTTTCAGTTCCCATGCTTCTGCTAAAGCCCTGCCACTCTTCCTGACACTAGCAGAGGATGGGTTTCAGTTGTTTATGTGCTGTATTATACCACTGTGCTGTAACACTATGGGGTAACAGCTGGTTGAATAAAGGACACTTTTAAATTTCACCATTTTTTTAAATATAAAAAACCAATGTTTATTTACATCAGGGCTGTTTTATGAAAAGGAGAGAGAAAAGGCAGATATTTCCTTAGCAGTCCAGTGAAAGACAGAAAGCCACCTACCTGAAAGGAACAGACTATCCTTGGTACTTGTTTATCACTTACGTAGTCTTGTATTGAGAACTTACTAATGAAGCCCCACTCCTTAGCACATAGCTCATCTCAAGTGCTGAAGAGAAAGCTCAGGGTACAAACTCCATTCCACTGGTAAATTAGACATCAAAAATATAGGGGATATAACATTCAGCAATGCAACGGCTTTGTCCTTCTGTAGGGATGCCTCTAGCCTTTTCTCAAGTGACAACAGCTGGAACATTTCCATCATACAATCTAGGTCTTGTTATAGTACCTTATGGTAGGGAAGGGAGGTAATAAGGAAAAGAAAAAGAATCACATATCAGTCACCAGAATCATGTATTTCATTTTTATCATCTATTTAAATTTTATTTTATTGGTATTTATTACCACCAACTTCTGTATATGGAGGCCGCTGTTAGTTCCTTTAACAGGCTTATTTCACTCCTCTGCCCACATACTTCCTTTGCATCAAGCATGCCTTTCTGGCAATATTGATTATAAATCAGTTTACTTCTGACAACTATTCTGAGTACAGCATTTAGAAGGCCATGAAATCCATTCTTTCCCAAGGTGTTTCAGCTAATAATACAAACCTTAATGTTTTCTACAAGCTCAGCTATAATGAACAAAGAGAAACCAAGGCAGAGACAAAATGTCCTATGCTGTTCTCTTCACCACAGGGTAAGCAAAGAAATCTTTATGTGATAATTGTCCATAGTAACTCTCTGGACCAGGCAGGCAGAAGTCAGAGCAAGACACCAGCCCACAGATGTAGGTGCTTAGATAATTTTAAATGGCCGTGAAGGCTGCTGGGAGGGGTAGATCTAGTGTTCATTTATTTTCCCTTATTTATTTTTCTTCAATAGTGAGGATTTAACTCTGTCTGTAGCTGTACCTGTTTAGCTCAAATTTCCATAAAGACTACTAGTACCTTCAGAGGACTTGAAGCCAGCCTGCAAATGTCCCCAGCTGTAGCTGAAAGGAAAAACAAGGACTTGGTTAATAAGAGTCACATCCAATTCACTTAGGAAATGCAGAGGCATAAATTGTACCTGTGGCTTCTTAAGACTTTTGCACCCCAAAAGAGAGACTGCTCTGGAGACAGGTCAGGAGCTGTTTTTGCCAGGAGCTCTGTTATGCCCCCGAGACACAAAATCAGCACTGAGCTGAACCAAGGGGGAATCCTAAGTGAGGGTATGGTTTCAGTGTCACCCCGAGCGGATCTCAGGCCACGTTGCTGTTAAAAGAAGCAGTCCGGCTCCTCAAGTGTGCCATGCCTTTGCCCTGGTTGTAGTGATCCCTCAGCCATGAGACATGTCAGGTCTCTGATCTTACTGAAGGCCAGTATGTCTTTCTTGAAGGCATAGTTTTCAACCACATCAACAGGCTGATCTGACTTGCCAAACAATCCCTAGTTTCGACAGGAAAGAGGTAGCAAGAACACGTACCTGGGAGCAAGGCATAATCACCCTTTTCAGTGGCAACTCCATCTCGGAAGAGCTTAACCCAGCAATGAAGAAGTGTCTTGAACGCATGTTTTGCTCCGCCAGAGCCACCTGATTTTATGTTTTCAGTGTTCCCTTGTGTAACTTCTATTAGCATTATGTTTGTCAAAATGTATTTTTGTCAAACACAGCCTGACAGTGTCAGTATCTGGTTAAGCCAGCTTCAAACACAACCATTACACTTACATGAGAAACCTGCATATAGCAGCAGGAAGCCTTTGGATCTGTCCTTATGCCCCAGTGAGAGCACTAGCCCTACACAGCTGAGGTAAGGGCTAGCTTGTGCTGTGGAGTGAAAAGCCCATGGAGACACAGTTCAGACTCCGAGTTGTGCTCCATGCTCACAAGTGCAGCTACACAGTGTCAGAGCTTCACGAGCTATTATTTTGTGATCAGCTCCTCTAAGTCTCACCTGATGGCTCAAGACATTCAAGAATTACCTATATATGAATAAACAAACACACGCAGAGCATGTACTGTAATTTATGCATGTTATTACCAACATAACCATAATTTTCAGAGCTTCTTCTAAGACAAACTAAATGCAAACATGCTGTGTTTTTTCTTTATGTCTGTGTTGTAGAAGCGTACAACATCAAACAGCACATCCGACAACTATTAAAGTGGTTTACAAACTTTCATCATGAAATTTTTCTTATAATCATTGCTATTGTAATGCAGGTCTGCCAAATGGTTATTGCTCAGAAAGTATTCTCCATGTGAAATATTTATTTTGTAGCACTGTGAGGATGTATGTAATTCACCAGAGAATTGTAGTAGTGCACCATATCTCACTGAATCAACTTTAATGAGTGATTTCTAACAAAAATTCCTGCTATGAGAAGCAGAAAAATTAGAACAGTATTGGGTCCTGCAGATGTATTTTTCAGCTCCCAGATTTGCTATTCCAGATATAAAGCCCTAAAAATACTACTGCTTCACTGTAAAAAGCCCTTGAAAGTAACCTTATCAAGCCTAATATACGACAAGATGACAATATGGCTGTCATCAAGACTTTTTATGGATCAGATGTATTTGTGAGTGCATATACACACACGCAAATCACATACATAGGTACTAGTCTCCTCATATAAGGGAGGAGGGTACTAAAACTAGGGATTACAAAAAGAATAAGACAAGTTACAACTATTTGTACAAAAATGGACAAAAATAACAGGGATGTGACCTCAAGCACTGAAGCCTAATGAGAAGTATGAGCAGGACATTTCTCCCCAACCAGTATTATTACATCCATCTCAGATACACACTGAAAAAGGACTTTACCTCCACAACATTCCCCCAAGTCCCAGACCTTTGCCTTTCCTCCAGACCTTCCACCCAAGTCTTAAGTCTGCTGATGTGTCAGGGGAAGGCCAGGTAGGGAGGCAAAGTCAGGAGTTTTCTTCTCACCAAACCAGTGGAAAAAACCACATCATTTCATGCAGCCTGCTCTTTGTGGGCCAATTAATTTAAAGATGAGAGAACTGCCTCTGCTGATACATCTCCACATCAGCTGTGCATAGCAGGCCATCCAGGAGCACAAGCAGGTCCCATAGTGCATACTGAAAAACAGGGGTTTTAAACAGGTAGTTACCCCTCTCTCCCTGAGGGCCAAGCTCTTGATTCCTCTAATAAGGAGGAGATACTTCCTCCTAAGGAAACTCTGTAATGTCACCATAACCATTTTCTTTCTCCTAGTTTGCTTTCACAGATTTGCTTGTGGCCAGTTGTGAGCAGGTGCTATTCCGTTTCTTTGACTACTCATGTCCTGGTCCAGTTTAAGAAGTGTCCTCTTGTGTGTTGTGGTTATGTGTACAGCTGCTGCTCACTCACATTCACTTCTTCCATGAACTTACTCCTACTTACTCCTACTCCCCTTTGTCCTGACATTGTGCACAGTACTCTGGCAAGTAACAGAGCAATCTCTTGTTACTCGGTACAGCCACTGTATTAAGTGTACGCTCATCACCCTGCTGCTTGTGTGCAGCGGATGCAAATGCCCTCCCATCACTGCTAAGTTTTATAGTGGTTCCGTTCCTGCAGCTAAATGCAGAAGACAGAAGAGAGACGTAGAGTTGCTCTGAAATGCAGGTAACTGTGGTGTCACCCAGACAGCACAACCTGACTGTGGCTCTCTGGCTAGCAATCCTGCTTCCTCTGCCTTTGCGAACTATAACCTGCTCTAGTCCTTTCTGCTGATAGAGTCTACTTTTTACCCTTAGCTGCCATTAATGCATGGGCCATTAATGCGCTGCGGACACACAGCCAACATTCATCCCCCCCACTCGGCCAGACATCTGGCAGCTCAGTGGCATCTGGTCTCTCCTTCATTCTGGACCAGGCAGTGTGGGCAGGTTTCATTTCACTCCTTGGTGCCCCCATGCTGCCACACAGATGGACCCTCCAGACCCCATGACACCTCACTCCTGCCACAGCTCCAGACCTTTTCTTGACAGTATATGCAAAAGAACCAAGCTAATTTCAAGAAGGGAGGAAGGGAGGGGAGTTATTACTATGAAAACAATTTTGTGCTTGCAGGGAGAATACTTTGGATATAAGAACTTCAAAGTATGACAAAAGTGATAAGAAACAGATCTCAATCAGAGATTAATTTCCTGTTCTATATTCAAAACAGTTCTATGTCACAACCAGTATTTCTACACTAGCACAGCCAGAGAGATTTTATCCTAAACACTTACCCATTGCTATAAGCAGAATACGAAGAAATAACAACACACAAAATATTTTTTCTATAAAAGATTTTAAGACCTGCTCTCTTCCTGCTGTTCTGCTAATGACACTGCAAGTATAAATTCCCACAATCCACTAACATGATCACTGAAACTTCTTTCCCTTTGGCTTCCCACTGCCATTTAATCTACAAAGCAGATCTTAAAACTGTTCTCCTGACCTTGTCCACTCTCTTTGTTACATTTACCTCAAGGCTGGTGTTCTGACCTCCCAGTCAAGTGTGAGCCAGCTCCCCTCCAGGAATTCAGCCTCTGCTGCATCTTACCCTTCATGCTGCTGGGCTGCTATGCTCACGTCATGGTTTTCTCTTCCTGAAGCTTCCCTCAGTCTCTTTCTGACTGTCTCTGGGTTTTTTCTTCATGAAAATCTCCCGTTAGCTCCCGTTTCTATTCCATACCTCAGTGTCAGTTTGTGTGTCTCTGTTAAAATATACATATATGTCCTAAAATAAAACCTTCTGGTGTTAGACTGAACAGCTAGGTCAAGTTTTTGTTGCACCCAGCTCCATTTCACCCTTTGTTGCATTATGTTTTAAACTAATTTATAATCTCTTCTTTGCATTTTAAGGCCTCATCCCCTGGCATTTTCTGGCATTAACTACTGTTAAAAATGGTAAATAATTGTAATAATTATTAATTTACACAGCAGCTTTTGGATTTGCAAAGTTTGGTCTGAACCACTAAATTAATCCAGCTGGAGACAATGAAGAAGCAGTCAAATATCGCTGAGTAATGAAATTGAACTGACTACGATTTTTGGGACCTTACACACAATTTCTTGTTACTATCTTTGTCCATTTAATAACTATAGCTCTACCCTCAGCGCCTGGCCTACCAAACTGAGACTACCATAAAAATCCTCCTTTGAAGTACCCAATTTAACTAGTTTTGCAACTGTGACATGGATAAAGACTACCAGACACACACTTTCTTTTGCTTAAATTTATTGGTATTGACATGCAAAGTACAATACAGTCAACCCTTTTGGCAGTTTGCCTCTAGCACAAAAATCCTAAAAATTAAAAAAAAAGAGAGCCATGTCCCCTTCTGTAAAATAGTTCGTAGCCTGGAGTACTGTTCCTATCAGGAAGGAATAATGAAGAAATCTTCCGGGAAACAACTGCACCTAGTCCTCAGCCTGTATGCTGGCTTCAAAATGCAAACTTAATAATCTGCATAGTTAGACAGCATTTGTAATTTAAAACCAATACTTGCTAATACCTAATGCAACAGCAGGGGCAAATCTGGGCTTCCTGAATTGCATGTGGCTTGCAAAGAGTCCAGCTACAGGTAGTACCTGCTGATAGATTGTGCAATGAGGGGGCTGCATGGACCCAGAGGCATTACTCTAAGTTCCTCGGCTGAAGGAGAAAAGAAAAAAGCAAGAGTTTCTGTGGTCAGTATGCACTCACCTGGCTTAACTGACAAAGAAAATCCAAGCACAAAGCTCTTATGCCATTGAAGGGAATTACAAAACCACTGTGGACCCCACTCCAGGGGGCTGGAGGCAGCTCTTGAGAAGTGTTTTTATCTTTTCAGAAATCCTCTGGAACTTTGCCTTATCCATCTCTTCACCTTGCAGCAATGTCTATCTCCCACAAACCCCCTGTTATCTCCCATGACTTCTCTAGTACCTCTCTCCCTCTGCACGTGCTCAGACACTGAGAACTGCCATGCAGAGGCCTGGTCATTGCTAACCAAACCAGTTTAACAGGGCTAGGGACCAGCCTGCAGCCCCCTTGCCTCTACCATGCTCTAATGACCAAGGTGCTAGATGATGTTGGGAGTATCCAGTCCTGCCTGTTAGATTATGGGAGAGGCTATCAAGGCAGCAGCAATATTTGGCATATTGAAACTGTGGTTTGTGTGGGGGCTGAGGATGCTGTGCAAGGAGGTTATGACACTGGAAAGAGCAGTACTGCCAATTCCTGCACAAGACACTCCTAAATACCAATAATAGCAGCTGTGGGCTGAGCGCGGGCACAACTAGCCCTCCCCACTCCCATGCCATGCACTTCTCTGAGCAGTGTCCCAGGGACTGCCCTGCTTGCAGGACCCATCCTCACCCAGTTTCCTCCACTGGACAGGAGATCTGGCTCCTTAAGGTCTGCTGGAAATCGGCTAGAACACTGTCTGCCATGTGGAACTCTGAGAAAGCAATTCTAAAATATGGAATCAGGTTTTTAATTAGAATGCCAAGGATCAATTCTCCATTCACATCTCTAGTTTTCTTGTATTTCCTGCAAGGACACATTATTACATACAATAAATGAGCCCAGAGCACAGACCAAAGCCATAAGACACCTGTGTGTTGGTGTTTGTGTCTGATGTGTTTGTGTTCATCTAAGGTTATCTCAGGATGTTTAGGTACACAGATGGATGGAAAACTAGAATACTTTACTATGTCAAATGTACTGTTCAAAAAATCAAAACACATTGTTCAAATGGCTGCACTCAAAGAGTTGCAGTCAATGGCTCAATGTCCAAGTGGCAGCCAGTGACAAGTGGCATTCCTTGGGGGGCAGTACTGGGACTGGTAATGTTTAACATCTTTGTTGGTGACATGGACAGTGGGATTGAGTGCACCCTCAGCAAGTTTGCTGACGATACCAAGCTGTGTGGTGCTGTCGACAGACTGGAGGGAAGGGATGCCATCCAGAGGGTCCTGGACAGGCATGAGAGGTGGGCCTGTGCCAACCTCAAGAAGTTCTACAAGGCCAAGTGAAGGCGCCTGCATGTGGATCAGGGCACTCTCAAGCACAAATACAGGCTGGACAGAGAATGGATTGAAAGCAGGCCTGAGGAGAAGGACTTGGGGGTGTTGGTTGATGAGAAGCTCAACACGAGCCAGCAATGTGTGCTGGCAGTCCAGAAAGCCGATTGCATCCTGGGCTGCATCAAAAGAAGCGAGGACAGCAGGTCAAGGGAGGTGATTCTGCCCCTCTACTCTACTCTTGTGATACCCCACTGGAGTACTGTGTTCAGCTCTGGGCCCCCAACATAAGAAAGACGTGGACATGTTGGAGTGAGTCCAGAGCAGGGCCACGAAAATGATCAGAGGGCTATGAAGACAGTCTGAGAGAGTTGGGGTTGTTCAGCCTAGGGAAGAGAAGGCTGTGGGGAGACCTCAGAGCAGCCTCCCAGTACCTGTCGGGGACCTACAGGAAGGAGTCTTATCAGGGAGTGTAGTGATAGGACAATGGTTGATAGGTTTTAAACTGAAAAGATAGGTAGATTTAGATTAGATTTAAACTTCATAGGTTTTAAACTGAAAGAGGGTAGATTTAGATTAGATCTTAGGAAGAAATTCTTTATGGTGAGGGTGCTGAGACACTGGAACAGGTTGCCCAGAGAAGCTGTGGATGCCCCATCGCTGGAAATGTTCAAGGCCAGGCTGGATGGGACTTTGACCAACCTGGTCTAGTGGGAGGTGTCCGTGGGTACAGCAGTGGGGTTGGAGGCAGATGATCTTCAAGGTCCCTTCCAACTCTAACCATTCGATGATTCTATGGAATTATTCCTTAAGTCAGGTAATATCTGTTAAAGAATTAATGTNCTATGGAATTATTCCTTAAGTCAGGTAATATCTGTTAAAGAATTAATGTCCCATATGTGAAGGCATAAAGCTGAGCATTACGAACCAAGGAAGTTAAAACACTTGACACAGTGTGTAACTTGGCTTTTTGACACAGCATGCTCACAGTTGCACAGCTGTGCAAGCAGTCAGTAGTGTGAAACTTTGTTGAGTTTCTTTGACAATTTTGTTGCTCCATACCAAAATGCCATGTGCATGTGCAGATTAGAAGGTCTGAAGAAAGCTTTGCTGCTGTTCTCTGCAGCTGATTCTGTGAGTATATCTTTTTGGACTGTTACCATCCTATATAGATATAAATACATGTACTTGACTGTACTAGATACTCTTCTTAGACAACAGCAACATAGAGAGACAGAACACACAAGATATGAACCACAAAGCTACTTTCTATGAAAAGAAATCAATCATCATGGTGAAGATATATACAGATATTCTCCAGGGTAAAAATATAAAATGTCTCCAGAAATTAAATGAGTGGTTGTCGTGGTTTAGGCCAAATCGGCCACTGGGGATGTTGG
>RSEF01000018.1:309674-329680 GCA_003993805.1 Himantopus leucocephalus
AGAGTAGAGGGGAAGGATGACCTCCCTTGACCTGCTGGCCATGACCTTTTTAATGCACCCCAGGATACCATTGGCTGGCTCAGCCACAAGAACACATTGCTGGCTTATGGTCAACTTGTTCGCCAGGACTCCCAGGTCTCTTTCCATAGAGCTGCTTTCCAGGAGGTCAGCCCCTAACCTGTACTGATGCATGGGGTTATTCCTCCCTAGGTGCAGGACCCTACATTTGTCCTTGTTGAACTTCATTGGGTTCTGCTCGGCCCAACTCTCCAGCCTGTCCAGGTCTTGCTGCATAGTGGTGCAGCCTTCTGGTGTGTCAGCCACTCCTCCCAGTTTTGTGTCATCAGCAAACTTGCTGAGGGTACGCTCTGTCCCTTCATCCAGATCACTGATGAATGTTGAACAAGACTGGACCCAGTACTGATCCCTGGGGAACGCTGCTAGTTGCAGGCCTCCAACTAGACTCTGTGCCACTGATCACAACCCTCTGAGCTCTGCCATTCAGTCAGTTCTCAATCCATCTCACTGTCTGTTCACCTAACTCACACTTCCCAAGCCTACCTGTGAGGAAGTTATGGCAGACAGTGTCAAGAGCCTTGTTGAAGTCAAGATGGACAACATCCACTGCTCTCCCCTCATCTACCCAGCCAGTCAGGCCATCATAGAAGGCTATCATGTTGGTCAAGCATGATTTCCCCTTGGTGAATCATGTTGACCACTCCCAATAACCTTCTCTTCCTCTGCATGCTTAGAGATGACATCTGGGATGAGCTGTTCCATCACCTTTCCAGGGATGGAGGTGAAGCTGACTGGCCTGTAGTTTGCCTGAGTTGTTGTTCTTGCCCTTTTTGAAGACTGGTGTGACAGTGGTTTTCCTCCAGTCCTCAGGTACCTCTCCTGTTCTCTGTGACCTTTCAAATATGATGGAGAGTGACTTAGAAGTAATATCTGCCAGCTCCCTCAGGTAACTTGGTGAGAGCTCACGTGATCATCCTGGTTGTTCTTAGCTTATATGTCAGAATGGAAAGCTGACTGTTTCTTAGATAGCTGCAGTAGAATACAGTCAATTATTCAGGGTAGAATTTTTCTCAATTTTGCTTCCATTTTGTGCACAAGTTTCCATATGTTTCTAATTATAGCATAAAGCCATGTCTCCAACGTTCCTTTGGATAGCTATGGAATCATTAACATGCAAATTGTGCTGCCATGCACAGCATTCATTTTAATCTATAATGTATGTGAATGTATATCTCCAGAATGTCAAATGCGGATACCTAAACTTCTAAACTTCTAGTAAACATCTTAAATCAATATGTGCCTAAATATGGATTTATGGATGTGCTTTGATGCTTTTCAGAACTGTGAATGCTCCTAGCATAGCTGGGAATCAGGAGCCTTTATCTACCTTCTCATGGATTGGTAGCTAGGTATAAGCTATGCTAATGTTTCTTGTTTGACATTCTAATGGTTTCCTTCACGTATAGATTATCCCTGTTGATATTATAAGACAGACAATTGGAAAACTCATTTTCAGACTTGGAGGAAAAATGAGGAGGTGTATTCTTAATCTAAATCCTGCTTGAAAATGATAGGATTAAAGATCAATTTTCTGTGCTCAGTTAGTTAAGAAACATATTCACAGAGAAATTATCTATAAATGACACTAAAGCTCTGCTAAATTACACAGCTAGGTATTTTCTTATTAAATTATTTGGCTGATGCTCTTTAGTCTGTGTAGCTTGCACTAGTAAGCTTGCAATTCAATAAATATTTTCATTTTCACACAGGGGATATATAAGGCAAAACACTTCAGCACAGGGTGTTTTAGTCACCTGGTCACAAGTCAGTCATCTGTGCTATTCCTTGAATAAACTGGAGTAGCATCAGATATCCAGAGGAGGGCACTTGTGGCCCTCCAGTCAGTCTATTCAAACCAAAACACTGTCTGTACTACAAAGTTCTTCTGATTGGGTGAAAAAGACTTTAGAGAGTCTTATCTGAATTGAACCAAAGTACTATTAAGCAATTATGGATTATGCATGGCATCAGTTTGAAGATTTGCTTGCAGGTTTCTGCAATTAATTGGCATATTTATCACACAAGCTTCTATCAAAAAAGAGCAACAGCTTTCAAGTGCTTTCATTTCTGCAGCTGGTGGATGCAGAAAGCCACCCTTGTACCATGAGGGCCAAAAGCATTTTCCGCTCAAAATTGGCTAACCTATTAGGCTTGATGATTATTTAGACGGTGACACTGGGTTTCTTTGGGCAAGATTGGTTTCTTCATGTGTTGGAAGAAAAAAGAACAAAAGGATCATGGAGTGTTGTACTTAATGCAATATAACTCAGTATTTGAGGCATCTTAAAATAACCTAATACAGAAACAATTTTATTTGACTGTTAAAGTTTTTAGTCTCCATCTAATTATGTCTGCAAAACCAAAGCAGGTTTTTGAGTATAATATATGGACATGATGCTGTTTGATCGTGTAGCATCAAAATCACGTCCTAGTATATGAACACTGCAGTCAAATTTTCCCTGAAGAGTCTGTAGTCAAGTTAGGAAGACTAGCCTAAGACACTTTAACGTCTATGCCTAACAGATGAAACATAAAATGCAACAACTTTTTTTTTGAGGGGGACGTGTTAAAGTGTGTGAGGTTAGAGAAATAAAACTTCACCTCAGCTCTTTCTTCAAACAAGCTGGTTTGATAGCAAAACAAACACTTTGAAAATGCCCATGGTGCAAAAAAATCTTTTTATTCAGTAGACAAAAATAAATTATTCTTACAAGTAATTTCCTGTTAAATAGACCTCTTCTTTATTAAGGAAGTAACCATGAAAAGTTACAGCTGAACTGACCCTGTATTACTGTGCAAAAAACCCCTCCATCTCCAGTAAATGACTCTTCCAGGGGTCACTGAAGCCTTCTAACCATGTTTTCCTTCAGTCTTCTCTTGGAACTTTTTCCTTCACTCTTCTCTTGGAACTAACAGGACCGGCTTCTAAGATCTGTGAACTTGTATCATGTGTCACATTCAGCATTCTGAAGACTAATGCTCTCCTGGACTAGAGAAAAAACACTTTTAAAACTAATTGCAATGCCAAAAATGTACTTGTGTTTTAAATATTTTGTTAAATTTTAGTGGAGACATTTTTAAAACTGAAAAAAATGTCTTATAGCTACTGTATGCAGGAGGCTAAAACAAATCCTGATAAGGTAGGAAGCAACTATTTCAACACTTATTGATGCTCTTTAGTTTCCAACAAATGAATGTCTCTTACAATTCCATCAGTTAAGACTTCTGGTGATGGTGTAAGTGCCAGGTGACTGTGGGGAGGTGTGCAGGTGTGTGTGGCAGTGGCATCCCTGCTTTTTTTACTATTTTTGTGATTTAGTCTTACTGAATTAATAAGCCAATCACATACATTTTTGCCAACTGTCCCCTTCAGTTGCTGCAGCGATGCTGTGGCTATCATGATGTATGAGGAAAGGATTAGCTTTTGGGAAGAGGCTGCTAGATCAGCTGGTGTGGTTTGGAGGAAAGGGAGAAGATATCTGATACAGTCTTTCTGACCTGAAAGCTTGCTTGTGTGTATTGAACAATATTAGTTGAGAGATAAGTCTCTTCTCCCTATAAATCTTGCCTTGCTTTGTTTTTCCTCTGAGCTTTCAACATACCAAACTAATTGACTAACATTAGATACAATTTGTGAAGTAGTATCATCAAATTCGTTCCAGTTATCCCTCTATACCATATTTCTCACCAGTGCCCTCTTGAGTTCTCATTAAGTGAAATTTGATGAGCTGTGATGATAGCAGGGTCACCTTCCCTGATTCACAAAGAAGCTGCTAAGCAACAATATTCTACAAAGGATTACAGAACTAATCCCCTAATTTCTCTCCCTCCAAAGACTGTGCTGCTTATCTGTTCAGGCTCGCATGACAAAAAGAAAAATGGCAATTTTTATTAACATATCTGTACAGTACCTGTTGCTGAGATGATCCTAAATTTAGACTGTCATATTTTTAACACTGACTGAAAAACAGGTAATAAAAAAAAGCTGTATGCATCCTCAGAAAATAAGATCTAGAAGATACTTGATGTAAATGCCTGCTCCATTTAAGAGGGCAGAGCCGTGCTGTATTACATTAGCTGAGGTTTGTCATTCTCAAATTCAAATTCTGTGTCGAAGAGCACACACCAAAGTTGCAAAAAAACCTGTATGGAAAATATTGAGTGCACCTCTTCTATGAGATGATAGGGATGAAGAATTGGGGGAGTGGGGATGGGGAGCGTGTCTGTGCATATTAGTAATGCGTTACAGCTGTGAAAGCCCATGAAGGCCCAGTCTTGTATCTACCTTCTTAAAAAATTCCATGCAGTAAAAAATGTCAGGTAGATGCCCGTTATCATGAACTTGGTTAATTTTCTTGTGTTAAATCCAAGAGGATTGTTTATGATTAGTATCTGTAGGACCAGGAGCACTTTATGAAGACCAGTCAGAGGACTATTACAATATTGATTATGCATTCTTTCTTGGTGTAGGTGGGAAGGTGTTAAATAGCTCCACTATATGGCAAATACAAAGACTACTATTGTAACAGATATCAATCTTTTCATTCCTTCTGTCATTAAAAGGAAGAAAACATGAAAAATAGAAAATGTTAGCAGCCTTTCAGGTAGAAAGTATGGGTCTAACCAAAGCATCATTTATTTTTCGTGATGTGAAAACATCTGAAAAGAGACATTCATTAGTGGCAGACTCGTGACTGAATCTGGAATAACTATAAATCTGCCCTTAGTCTATAATGCATATGATGAACAGAGCTGGTACTAATTAATACATCCCACAGTCTTCTTCAACTTGTTAGAAGCATTTTTCTGCTGGAAAGTTGTCTGAATTTTATTCAGCACAGACATTTGTAGTGGTTGTTACTAAAGATAGCAAAATTAAGTATTTGAACTCTTCTGAGGCTCTGGACAAGCATTTTTAAAGACTGAAATAAAGAGAGCAGAAAAACCTTTGTGGAAAGTCTAACTTACAACTCATGACATTCAAAGTCACGCGTAGTGGTAAGGAACTTAGAAAACAAGTTCAGGCTATAGAGGCCTGATGAGAGAGCAGACAGTTTTACTAATTAAACCCTACTATGGGTAGGAGTGAATAAGGAATGGTGAGGAAAAGGGAAACATACCTCATGATTATGAGGAGCCTGGACAGAGGTTGTTGCTATAAGCTCTGATACTACACGTCTGATTTCTGTCATCCAAAACATGCGCACACACACACCAATCATAGAATCGTTTGGGTTGAGAGGGACTTTCAAGATCATCTAGTTCCAACCCTCCTACCATGGGCAAGGACACCTTCCACTAGACCAGGTTGCTCAAAGCCCCATCCAACCTGGCCTTGAACGCTTCCAGGTCTGGGGCAGCCACAACTTCTTTAGGCAGCCTGTTCCAGTGTCTCACCATTCTCACAGTAAAGAATTTCTTCCCAATATCTAATCTGAATCTCCCCTCTTTCAGTTTCAAACTGTTACCCCTTGTCCTATTGCTACAGTCCCTGATAAAGGTCCCTCCCCATCTTTCCTGTAGGCCCCCTTTAAGTACTGAAAAGCTGCTGTAAGATCTCCCTGGATTTGTGGCCCTCCTCTGGACCTGCTCCAACAGGTCCATGTCTTTCCTGTGCTGAGGGTTCTAGAGCTGGATGCAGTCCTCCAGGTGGGGTCTCATGAGAGCAGAGTAGAGGGGCAGGATCACCTCCCTTGACCTGCTGGCCATGCTTCTTTTGCAGCCAGGATACGGTTGGCTTTCTGGCCTGCAAGTGTACATTGCTGGGTTATGTTGAGCTTCTCATCAACCAACACCCTTAAGTTCTCCTCGGGGCTGCTCTCAATCCATTCTCTGCCCAGCCTGTACTCGTGCTTGGGATTGCCCTGACCCACGTGTGGTACCTCGTACTCAGCCTTGTTGAACTTCATGAGTTTTGCATGAGCCCACCTCTCAAGCCTGTCCAGGTCCCTCTGGATGGCATCCCTTCCCTCCACTGTATCAACGGCACCACTCAGTTTAGTGTTGTCAGCAAACCTGCTGAGGGTGCACTCAATCCCACTGTCCATGTTACCAACAAAGATGTTAAACAGCACTAACCCCTGAGGATTGCCACTTGTCACTGGTCTCCACTTGGACATCAAGCTCTTGACCCCAAGTCTTTGAGCAGCCATCCAGCCAATTCCTTATCCACCGAGTGGTCCATCCATCAAATCCATGTCTCTCCAAGTCCAGGTAGATGATGTCAGTTGCTCTTCCCTCATCCACCAATGCTGTAACCCTGTCATAGAAGGCCACCAAATTTGTCAGACACTAGTTACTCTTAATGAAGCCGTGTTGGTTGTCGTTCATCATCTCCTTATTTTCCTTGTGCCTTAGCAGTTTCCAGAATGATCTGCTCCATGATCTTGCAGGGCAGAGAGGTGAGAGACTGACTGACATATTGTCTAGATCATTGTCAATTGCTCAAATATTATTTATCATTTTTTTGTCTAATAACCTACCTCATTCTTTAAAACTCTTTCCAATTCTCATGTCAACTAATAGGTATTTAATTCTACTAGAGGGTGCTGGAAGGTACGGGATGGCTAGAAGAATTTTTGTAGCCAGTTGGGTTGTTATCTATAAAGCATGCAAAAACCCTTTCATGTGCAAAACAAGATATCAGGGTGCTCCAATATGAAATGAAACTATTATATAGTTAAGTAATGTACTATAACCTGTTCTGTTAAGTAAACATTTTCTTAATCGATGTAAATTGTATCCTCTCAACACTTTATAATTTTTATTTATTCTTTAATATCACTTTGGTATATTGATTTAATGAATATGATCTACTTCAGCAGCAAACCTGATATGCACAAGGAGGTATTTGTTGGTTTAATCTCTTTTGCAGTCTGTCACTAGTCACCGCCATCTCCAATGAATTAATTCTTCCATCACATATGCACCCCAGGCACTGCCTGTACGTTTCCTTCTTCCACCAGTTCACTCTCATGCCATACTGCTTCCTGTCTTACTAATTTGACTTCTGTCTCTTTCCACTAGCTTTGTTCCCTCTGCTTGTCTCTGATACAGAACACATCATGATTTCATACAATTTGAGAAGAACTTAGAATCTTAATTATTCTGTATGTCTCTCCCTCCTTCCCTCCTTCAGTGCTTCCTGCTTTGCTTCTGTGAATTTCATTCTTTGCCTTTCAATCCGGCTTTAGATTTAATTCTACCAAGAGCATAGTAGTAAATTCTCACTAGAAATACTACTGAATAAACAGCCTAATTTCCTGTCTTTACTGTCAACACTTTTTATCTGGTGGGTTTGGTTCTGATAATAATTAAGCAATTACCTCTGAGCAACCAGTTCACTTCTCCTGTGCTGCTCTGCTCAGTTCTCCAATTATTTTGTCTTTCTTCTCTTAATAGAGTAATTTGGAGAAAATTACTTGCATAGAGTTAGTGAAAATAGAATCATATGAGTGCGGAATATTTTAGGTTGCATGGGGCCTCTGAAGCTCTTTTATTCCCACACCCTCCTCAGAGTAGGTCCAGTTGTCTCAATTTGCTGAGCTGAGTTTTTAATATATCCAAGGACACAAATTGTACAACCTCCCTAAGCAACCTGTCTCAGTGTTTGACCATTCTCTGTGATTTTTTTTTTTGTCTCTCTAAGGATTTGGTATTGTTGCTGGGAGTTTGCTCTCTCTTATTGTCCAGAAGTCTTCTACTTGGAATATGAAATGCTTCACTGCTAGAAATAAACTTTATACTTGAACTGAAATTTGCCACTCTAGAAAATTCTGAAGGTAAACTTTCTTAGCCTTACATTTGTCTGAGAAAATGAATAAAAATTATTCTTTATTTTAGAAAAAAGTTCGCATATGAAAAATTTCAACTAAGCCCACAATTATAAAATTAAAAAAAAAATAAAACTTTGCTGATTGCATTGTCTAATGGATAACAACTCAATCTGTTTTTGGTAAATACAGTAGTGATATAATAGAAATTATTTCAATGTTGGTCATCTTTCCCCATATGTGTATTGTTTTGGGCATTTACAATTGTTTTCACTGTCACCAAAAAGAAGAACGTGACAGCTGCATTTTCAAATATTGAAGCAAACTTCTCAAATTTCTGGATGCATTACAGGCAACTCTTGAAGTCAATATTGATTTAGTACTAAAGTACCTCTCAGAGTAAGAGTAAAATCAAGAACCCAGAGGAATATGGGAGACTACTGTGTGATTGAATATGACAGCATTTTATCATAGTGGATAAAATTGTCTGCAAATTAACCAGTCATCACTTAAATAACATATGCAGTCTACAACTGCAACCATTCACAGTGGGATATGATCACTCCAAGTGCTGTTATAACTACTACTATGCAGCTCTGTTGTACAACCCTGGATGAATAGATGGATACTGCCTTTGCATTATTATTATTGTATGACTAAGATTCTGTTTCCTACATATTCTTGTTTGAATCAAGCCTGCAGAACTGAAAACTAGGCTCTAATCTAAGGTTTCCACAGGGCAGATCTGTATACGTTTGCAGTTTAGAAATGTTAAAGGGCAAAGATAGCCTGCTTGGACAGACAAAGTATATGCGCCAGGATATCCCCATATCTCCTTCCTTCAGTCTGAAATGTTATTGGTTTATGACTTTTAAATTTAAAAGACAATAAAAGAAATTTTCTTTGGATTAATTGTCATCTTTCCAATATCTCTAATCCTACTTAGTCTTTCTACCTGATTGGATTGTTTTCAAAGATTGAGTGACTAATCCTACCTGTCCTGAGAATAGAGCTAAGAAGTGAGACTTCATTTTTGATAGTTGCCAAGCACTTGCTGGAGTAGGCAAACCTGTGAGAGAAGCAAGATAATTTTGGAAGCAATTTGTGAAAAGAGAGTGGTTCTTCCCACTTCATTTTTGCTTGATTTATATCTTGTAGCAGATTTGAGCATTAATAGAGTAACTCGTGTGCTTTCATTTGGCTATTCTGCGCTTCCTTTTCTGATTAGAGTGATGATGTTGGGGAATGTTCAGAGCGTTCAGCTGTATTTCTGCCATCTGCTTCTTGCCAGAGAGTTGCTGGTCTGCGCCTGCCAGATAGAAAAGGCCTTTCCTCANCTGCCAGATAGAAAGGGCCTTTCCTCAAAATCTGTCACTTGATGCTGATATCTGTAGTTCAAAAGAAGGCTTACTCCAATACCTTGGTCTTTCAAATTTGCCTCGGGTTTTTGTACGTGCAGTTTAATGGGATTTACAGAGACTTATNAAAATCTGTCACTTGATGCTGATATCTGTAGTTCAAAAGAAGGCCTACTCCAATACCTTGGTCTTTCAAATTTGTCTCAGGTTTTTGTATGTGCAGTTTAATGGGATTTACAGAGACTTATAAAAAAACCACAAACACAAAATAATACTCTATCATTATTAGTTATCTTTGTCTGGATTCACTCTTAAAACTCAGTAAGACAAGGTTACAATACAAGTTTCTAACAAAATAAAAGGAAGTCTTTGATTATAGATGTGGAAAACATGGTCACCAAAAAGAATCATGAAGCTGTGTAACAATTCAAAATTATATTTAACAATTCATTTTCATCTTCATGCTTATCTTCTAAGAATCTCAAGGATAGTTTTGGCGTTGAAGGTTAAGCAAAATGATGTGTCCAATGCTCCTAGACTGTGACGCTATTACCTCAAAGTGGACTGAAGGTCGAGCATGTTACCTTTCTGTTTCCCAGTTCTGAGTGTCTTTTTCCCTTTTTACACCAGATAAAGTGTGCTCTGACTTTTCTTCTGAAGCTTAAGAAATGTAATTTCCTTTTTCTTATGAATACTCTTGTTTTATGTACCTCTGTTAAAGTTTGTGTGGTAGCTCATGTTTTCACTGCTTTTCTTTTGGGTTGATTCCCTTGCACATAAACACCCTTCGNTTGCACATAAACACCCTTCCCCTTTAGGAAATAGCCATGGAATCACTAAAGGCCACTGAGCTCTTTTTATAAAGAATAAGTCTGAAGATAGCACCTTAGTCAGTACTGAAATTTGGGTTTGTGTTGCCCCAGAGAAAAGAATGAATCTTAATAAATGGCCCTCAGGCCAAATAAATATGCTTAATAAACTACCTTCAGGTGAAGCCCTGGGCTTTGGAGATCTTCTGATTTACTTTGACTGTCCATGTTTAATGTGCCAGATCTGTTGAGATACCACATCAGCATTGCTGCAGGCAGTTGCTGCAGCAGTTGGTTAAAACTTGTCAGTAGATAAATGCTTTTGATGTGCTTACTGTAATACTCATATCAATAAATGTATGCCAGTGTGTCGTGCTATGGCCTGAGCTTTGCTGTATGTTTCTTGTTGTGTGCTCCTCTAGNAAACTTGTCAGTAGATAAATGCTTTTGATGTGCTTACTGTAATATTCATATCAATAAATGTATGCCAGTGTGTTGTGTTATGGCCTGAGCTTTGCTGTATGTTTCCTGTTGTGTGCTCCTCTATNGCCTCTTCATGCCTGTACATTGTATACAGAAAAATATCCAGCATTTCTAACCTGATGGTGTCAAAGATACTTTAACCAACATCTAAACAGCAAAATGATGAGACGTAAATGAGTCAGTAGAAAACATAACCCATAAAAAAGCTCCATTAAAATGACAGCTGCCTTCTGAAAGTGGTCTCTAAGGATTTTAAGAGAGACCTATCTGTGTGCACTTCCACAGCAGATGGGATGGAAGTAAAGGGCTGCTTTGGCAGGGTTAGGACCAAAAAAAGTCTTGCAGATTCCACACTCTGAATAAGTGGTGCAATAAGCAGTTGTCAGTCTGGCTTATCACTGCAGAACAAAGAAGCAAAGAATAATTAATTGTTCTTATGCTTATCCTTGTCCAAGAAACAGAAGTGGAAAAAAGGATCCCAAAAGACTATTCCTATAGAGGTGAGCTGTGTCTACCATAAATTTGAAGTAGCACATTTATGTCTTACCCAATTACTTACTTGAGTTATGCTTCAGTAGCCTTAGAACTGCTATTTAACTCTTTTCAGTTTAATTGCTGAGAGTAGTGTTAAAATCTCACTTGTTCCATAACCAGCATTCATCATAGTCAATTTACATAGGATTATCATCTATGAAAAAACAGGAATCTTTTTCTTTTTCTGTTCCCCCCAAGTTCCTTTGGGTACCTTGGGTATCACTGGTGACCTGGAGTTCCTTGGCAAACTGTTAATATCTCCAGTATTCTTAATCTATTAATTAAATCTTAGTATCTTAATTTTCATGTAAAAAGATATAAAAACTAAATAGTTTTAGAAGTGTTTAATAACTTCTATGCCTGTAGTGAGCTGGAAGGTATTGGTTATATTGTATATGTATGGGACCACAAAGAGCCATGATGAGAGAGCCACTGCTGTAAATCTGAAACACCCTCATTCAAGTCTTTTGGAGGTCTGAGTGATAAGTCCCTTATTACTGTTGAAATTTAATTAGAGAAAGCTGTGGGTTTTGAACTCTAAGCTCTCATCAGATATTCTTTTCACCTTTCCTCAGCAGTCTGTAGTAGGAGAATGGGCTGAGTAGTGCTTAGATGACTGCATCTAATTTTTTTCCTATTTGAATTCGTTTTACTTGGTTCCCAAGGATATTGTTGAAGTGATATTGACAAGTTGCCCAAGTGTCAAAATAGGACATGGATTTTTCTGTATCTTCTGGAAAATAGATAAATAAATGTGATAGCCTTTACAAAATGTGCAAATAAACTATGTTCATAATGATTTTCCTTGAAAATTAGTGGAATTAGTAACTGAAAATTACATTTATGCAACACATAATGGAAGAGCCTCATCTGCTTCATAGGTGTTGCAAGTTGGCATAGACTTCTCTTCCAAAATTCCAGCTTCCTGGGAATCAATATTGCAATGTAGTGCATGATTTATTCAATTACACAGGCATAAAATAGGAGGAAAAAAGCCACATGTGTTGGAGAAAATGAGTATTATTTTCAGGTTTTCTACTTGAAAACACAATGATTTTGGAGTAATGTAACACAAGGATATAACCACTGAGTATCTTAATACGTGGTGGACAGATCATACAGATATGTATGTCCATCCATATACATCTGCAGATGTGTTGATTTTTTCAAGAGAAAAACGTATATTTAGTAAACGGAATGCAGCATCAATCTTATGACACTCATGCTTAGAAATTAAAATCTCTTGAACAATCAGTACTGCTATTTAGAATACAAAAAGTGAGGCCTTACAGCTATTTGAGTATATCAAGTTTATAATGTGATATATGAAAATTCTAACCCAGACTTTCTCAAGACTTTATATGTGAACTTCTGCATGATGTAGGGAGGTGAGATTTCAACTGTCTTAAGAATAAACTTTCTTAAATGAAACAGTCAGAGATAACAGTGGTAATCTCATTAATCTGTAATGCGCTTATTTGCCTTCATAATCTTTTGTTGGGGAACTTGTGTAGGAAATGAAAGAGCAGGGTTGCTGTGGAGTTATGAAGGCTACTAGAGAGGGAGCAAGAAGATGGGAGTAGACAGTGAGGAAAAAAATGATTAAACTTAAGTGGGAAAAGAGGGATTTCTTTTTTTCTGACAGGGCTGGAATGGGAAAGATCTGATGGGGACACAAAAGGAGATGCATTGCCAATGACAGACATACTTAAGAATGAAACTGAGCTGGAATCATAAGCTAATACTGACCTACTTTTTCATGCATGTAAATATTCTATTAGAAAATAAAATGCTATTTTTCCCATACGACACTTCTTAAAGCTTCTACTTTTTTTTTTTAAAAAAAATTGTTGTCACCTTAGACCTCTTACCCACATAAAAACATAAAATAAAATCAAAGCTGGTGTTTTTCCCAGGCAGTTCTCACCTTTGGGAGCAGCAAATATCTTGCTGTGCTTTTAATAAAGCAAACAAACTAAAGGACAAATAGTAAAATGTGTTTCTAAAAGATGCATTGGGACATAATTTATTTCTGTGTAACTTGCTAGTGGTGTGCTTTCTAGTCAAAAAGCACATCATGGTAAATGACTGCTTCATATTATAAAAAACTGGACTGAAGAGAAGATTACAGATTTCACATCAGGGAGTATATGACTTTATTTGGAGTCACATACTTGCCCCAATAGTGAAACGTATATCTATAAAACATGCATAGCGTGGACTTCAGGTCTGATTCACCCTACAGATCTTCTACTTCCTCACGTAGACACGGCCTCAGGGAGCTGAGGCAGGCAAGGGAATAGAAAAGCCTTGTGGGACAAATTGGGATGACAGCCAGAAAGAAGAATGTGGTGAGGTAGAAAAATGGTGGCAGTCTTGCTTAAAGGGGATGGAGCACAGTGAGAGCTGCGAGGAGGTCTTGAGCACAGCCTGGGAAAGATGAGAATGAAATGGGGAGGCTGATTCTGACTGCTCTGGAGAGCACCACCAATATGTGGTATGAAAGCAAATGCTTTCTTGCTGTTTGCAGGCTGTCTTTGAAGTCTATGGATGAGCGTTGCTTGTTCCAACTCCTGTGCTAGCCCATGGTCCACGGTGGTGTCTTGCCATTGCTAAAGAATCCTCCCTATACTCGTGCAACAGCTCTGAAATAGATTTTGATGTTTCAGTTCTGGTGCCAAGCTCTGCAAACATCTCAAATGCTATAGATGGAATACGATTTTAGTTTTTTAAATTGCA
Source organism: Himantopus leucocephalus (assembly GCA_003993805.1). Lineage (NCBI taxonomy): Eukaryota > Metazoa > Chordata > Aves > Charadriiformes > Recurvirostridae > Himantopus > Himantopus leucocephalus. The sequence goes on from RSEF01000018.1 coordinate 323,448, forward strand.
AATGGGGCAAGCTTTGCCCTGATGGTGTTGATTTATGGCATCTTTCACATCTTGAGCAGCTGGCTTTGCAGCCTTACCCTTTTTCAAAGGTTTTGTGTGTTAGCTTATGTCAGTATGCAATGAATATGTGAAACAACTTTGCTTGGTTGGGGTGTCCGAATGCCTCCAGACTCCACTGCTTAATTAAAGTTGGAATTTCATTTGGGTTTTCATGCTGCTCTAAATGTTCGGTGCCTTAAAAAAAAATAATCCAAAGCTCTTCAGGCTTCAAATCCATCTAGTAACTTACCTCAGCATTTGAGTTCATTCATTGCCATAAGCTCTCACTGGTGTGACAAGACATATCAAAATTTTAATCTAGTAGCAATACAATAAAAACAATACTTCCATGGCATTAGGGGGAGTTAGTCATTAGCGATGCAAATGTGCTACTCAATGGTTGAGACACCTCTTCAGCCACTAAAGGGTTAACAGCAGCTGCCAAGTGCCAAGGCTGCTGGTTATTGATGGCGGAAGCTGGATGCCCACTGTCAGGACCACACTTCAACCAGTGGCTGGGGAGTAGTACTGATGGAGGAGGAAGAGGTGAGGAAAGCAGTCGCGCGTGTATTTGGCTTGGGCTCCAATGCTAGACATAAGAGGGTTTTTGTGCTGCTGCTAAAGTCAATAAGGATTCATCACTATCTTCCACATGAGGCCTCTGGCATTGTAATAACACTTCTATGTGTGGATCTGGCCAGCATGTCTCCATGTTAGACATTAAACCCTCTAATTCTTTAAAAGAGAAACAACCACTTAATAGGGTTCTAGATGATCCCCCACCTGTTACAGTGCAATGATTCTGCAACCTTTGAAACTTTTTAGCCATTGAAAGGGGAAAACGTAGAATTTTCTGATCTCTAGGGACCTGTTTATGACAGCAATTGAAGTCTTCCTATTAACCACATGCTAACTGTATCTGCTTTTCTCTCTGATATTAGTGATGGATATTAGCCAGTATGTTGCACTAACTTCTTCATGTTATACTAACTAATCTCCAAAAATCTTCAGTTTCAGTTCTCAAGTTTTCAGGTTAAACTTTCTGCAGTTCTCTTCAACTCTTTTTGTCTTATTTTTGGTTTGTTTCAACGAAAACGAAAGCTACATACAAAATTAATCACAAATTACCAACTTTAGCTTTGGGGACAAAACAAGCAAACCTCGAGTCTCGCACCCCGGGCTGCAAATCTAACCTAAGATTAAGATGTTTAAAGAAAACCCAGAATCATGAGAGCTTATTTTGTTTAAGACTTCTTTCAGCAATTTAGCATTGCTTTGATTGCAGACAAAATGCATCTGTATGTTGTATTTTCCATCTTAACTGTCAACTTTTTAGTTTACATTCAAATATATTCTTTCTATATATGGTTGTATAGATGAATTGATAAGATTCCATCATTACAGCATCTTCTATTATAAAATGATAAGAGATTTTTCTTTAGCTTTTATTTGCACAGAAACTAGGCTTTTTAGATCAGTTAGGAGAGAAGCACATGGTAGCAGAAGAAATTGTATTCTCAGGTTCCTCCTGGGACAGGATGAGACCATCAGTTCCTATATCCAGGTCCAAGTTTCCAATCCCAGAGACTGAAAGTTCAGTTTACTCTGGTGGCTGGAAAGAAGCCCTACTCCATTCTGAGTGGAAAAGAAAGCGTAGTTCATTGTTCCGTTGGACACTTTCATTATGGGAAAGAGGTTGTATCTTTTTAAAGAGTTGTAGCGGATATGAGGTCACTTGTTTTGTGAAGCTCTCTCCTTTCTGTTGCAGCTGGTAGAAGTGAAAAAGGTAAGAAAGGAAATTTTAGAGAGACTTAAGAGCTTATCAACTTCAGTACCTCTTTATGTGGGTGTTCCTCTCTTTTTTTTTTTAGTTCTCTTAGTGTATGTGTTTGCATCATTTTTGCTGAGGGAAGAGAGAGATGAAACTGTAAAGATAACACTGACTATTTCCTGCAGTTACTGCTTAAGATGAATGACCTTCTTGTCACTTAAAGGTAACATCAATCAGGTAAAGAGGAAAACTTCATTACACTCCTTTTTGAGTAGAGATGTTAATCTAGTCTACTTGAATACATTCATTTTTCATGCTTTCTAAGCTGTTTTGGTGATCTAGGCATAATCTGGACACACTAAAGACCTGAAAATATTTCTGCCAGTGTCTGTTCATAATATCTTCACATTTTGACATAATTGTGTGCAGGCTTCTACATGCAGGGTGAATAAATGTGACAGTTTCTGCTTCTTAAGGAAAAAAAATATCTATCAGCTTTGTATAATTGCATTTTTCACAGCACTGTCAACTGGGAAGAGTCTTTGACAAATAAGCAGTGCTCAGATTAAACTCAAGATGCAGTACACCACTAAAACTGGCAACCCTTATCTGAATAAGGGAAATAAACAGATTAAGCAAGAAGGGCACTGTGGTGCTTTAATTCAATAATTAGTTATAAGTAAGCAAAGAGACATGTTCTCTGCTCTTGCAGTGACCAGCCTGACTGTATTGCAACAACTCTAGATTTTCAGCTTCTGCTTATTCCATTGTTGTTATTTCTAAAAGACAGATACACAGCTTGCACTTTGGAGTAATATTCCTTTCTCTGTAAGCCTCAGAAAATGAAAATACAATTTCCATCTATAAATAGACTGTGAAAACTAGAAAAGCTCCCCTCCAATGTGTGTATGCAGGAGAGTGAAAGATTATGTTTTTGAGAAACCAGCATTATATATGCCAAGAGAAATGTCTGATTAACATTTCTATATGGCTGCAACAACATATTGGGTTTTTTGTATTTAAACTTGCACACTAGATACTTCATGGAGGTTAAAGCTGAAAATCTGTTTTTATGGGACAAATACTGATGTGACTGAAGCCAGAGGCAAGTTCCCAGTAGCATAAGGTCTGAATTTTTCTTTCCTGTTTTATTTTTGGTTTTTTTATCCCGAGAGGCATAATCCTAAATTCTTAAGGAGAAATGCCCTATACAGTTTTAGATCACATACCAGTCTGCTTGTTGCTCTCTGAGTGATTGTTGGTCTGACTTCTGGTCAAAGAGAGGCAAAATAGTTTTTGGTGATGTGACTACTGGTCATAGCCCACCTGCATGGGTCTTTGGAGGGGCAGCACTGGAATAACCAGGTGATGTGAAAACAGTAGAATCAAAGAAAATAATACTACAATTGCCTAAGGAAAGGTTGGAAAACTAGACAATTCTTTCAGAGTAACAGCATTCTCTATAATCTTTTTATTGAAGCTGATTAGCCTCACATGTTGGGAAAACATGCATGCCAAATTACATCTGCATAGTTCTTCCACATTTGAAGAAATGATAATGTTACCACTTATCCTTGTCAGAGGTATACTTATCAAAGAGAAAAGATGTGGAAGTGTGTGCTGTGTTAGTGACCAGCTTTAGCATGACCACAGATCACGTAATAAAGTTGTGCTTGCTTATAGCTGTTCTATCCTGATTGCAACTGCAACTTGGTCATGGCAAGACCAATACTGAATGTAAATGGCAAAGGCCAGTCTTCTGCAGTTGAGAGTACTCCAGATAATCCATGTGATACTTTCCAAATTAGCTACATAAAGTCTAGCTAAGACATGAGTTTGTTTTACTTGGAGAAAATAAAGCTGGAAAAGTTTTGATTGCGAGGAAAAAGGTACAATAGGAAGTTCAAAGTTTTGTAATCTAGGTTAAGAGGAAGGACAGTTATGGTAGTGTGAAAATATTTTTTTTTTGAACTTTAATAAATGCTCTGAACTGCTTGTTGAGCATGTGCTCACGTTAGCTGATTTTAAGACTCGAAGTTATTTATGAAATCGGATCTCATGGGCTTAGAATACATTATACTGTAATGACTACTCCACAGATCACAAAAGTGAAAAATGCCTGGAGACTGTCTTGCATATTAAGACTTTAAGCAGACCTATGTTTTTCAACATTTTAAGACAATAAAAAATAAACTTTTTTCAGAAGTTTTTAACTTCTTAATGTTTTGGCAACTTACTTTCAGTATCTTGAATGTGTTGGGATTTGGGTCTCATTTAACTTAACCTGGTAGTGTGTTCCTTCATCTTCAAGTAGTGAAGCAAGCCAGCAAGGGGAAGAGAGATGCTTGGACTTCTTTATTGATGGAAGGGAACTCATACATACATGTTCTACTAATACTTAGAAATGTACCGTATTTCACAACTAAAATTATTGCATTAACTTTCTCCTGAAATGCAGAAATGCACTGGGTTATGATTCTGAGAAATCTAGAAACTGTGGTACGCATTTTGGGGCGCAGGGGGAAGAAGTTTAGTAACACAAAAGGAAATGTTAATCTGTTACTAGGAGAAGTAATATCACGCTGGATTTTGTGCTTTTACTGTAATAATGATCATGTCTTTCTTAGAGAAGTTTTATCAAAGACACGGGAAATGTAACACCAAAGGTGTGTATTTGTCACACATGACAGCTAGCAATTTGCAAGCTATCTCTAGAAGACATTTTACATGCTAAAGTGTTACTATGTCTTTTCGTTTTGCTTTTGTAGCAGGTAGCTCCAAGCAGATTGACTTGAATTCTTTTAGTTGTCTTGTCCTTTTGTACAATTCACTTAGATCATTGTTTATAACAGTATATATTTATTTAATTTCATCTAGGCAATCTGTTTGAGCTGGCTTATTAAAATCACAGAATAGTTTGGGTTGTAAGGGACCTTTAAAAGTCATCTGGTCCAACCCCCCTGCAATGAGCAGGGACATCTAGATCAGGTTTCTCAGAGCCCTATCCAACCTGACCTTGAATGTTTCCAGGGATGGGGCATCTACCGCATCTCTGGGCAAACTGTGACAGTGTTTCACCACACTCCTTGTAAACAATTTTTTCCTTATATCTAGTCTTTCCTGTAGGCCTCCTTTAAGTACTGGGAGGCTGAAATAAGGTCTCCCCAAAGCCTTCTCTTCTCCAAGCTGAAGAACCCAAACTCTGTCTTTCTTCATAGCAGAGGTGCTCCAGCCCTCTGATCATTTTTGTGTCCCTCCTCTGGACCTGCTCCAACAGGTCCATGTCCTTCTTGTGCTGAGGACTCCAGACAGGAGTTGCAGACTTGCATTGCGCTTTGTGTAATCAGAAAATGCTTATACAACCACTTCAGCAGAGATACTTAAGAGAAACAAAGATTGCTAGAACTGCACAATTTGCAGAAAATAACTTTATGCCCTTGTTATTGCCTGGAAACATGAATTTTCAAAGCAAAAGCTACTAGGATGAAAGAGAATAAAAAATGAAAGTAGCATGCATTCGTCTAGCAAAAATAATCTCTTAAATTTTTGTAGTGATTATTTACACACATTGGCATTTGAAAACTTGCATGTTGTTTCCTTGTGCAGTCCAAAAATAGATCGGTGCATTTAAACTAGGATAGATGACAGTGATTGTGTTATAAGACAAAAGCAATAAAACAAAAGAAACCCATAAAGTCAGCTATGCTTGCCATGAAATAATTGTCCCTAGTGGCAAGAGAAATAACATGTACATCTAGTAGAAACCATACAGACTATGAAGTATTATTGAAAGGACAACAGGAATTACATATAAATCAGTCCATACCTTCTAAAAAAACAAAAATCACTATGCTAATGCTTAAGCGCTAAGTGCATTATTTAGTGGTAGCTGTACAATTCTATGTAACATATACAATAAATATGCCTCCATATACAATAAATGCCTCCATGATTCCATATTTTTTGGTGGCAAAAAAGTAGGTGATTCTTAAAGCAGAAAGCTCAGTTTTAAAAGGAAGGGAACCTGAAGTTATACCTAGAGAGCTATGATTACTTTTCAGAAAATATGATACAGAGTTATGACTACCTTTCAAGATTTTAAAGTACGTACAATAGCCTTGTCATAGCATACTTTGAAACAAATTGTAGGATGGTCATTGTTGGTGTATTTGAATATGAAATAAGAATTACTTCTGGTAAATTTTTGCTTGATCTCAAATTATAGAACCAAAAGTAAACTGATAGCTACAGAAACTGTATTTTTGCAAATAAATATTGATCAAGATTTTAGAAACACTTTTTCTTCCTATTCTCCTTTTACTTCAGGTCTTGAAATAAAGCTTATAAAACAATGAGAGAACTAAACAAGTATGAGCAGTATGTGCCCAAGTGGCCAAGAAGGCCAACGGCATCCTGGCCTGTA
>RSEF01000018.1:330680-347576 GCA_003993805.1 Himantopus leucocephalus
TTTGTAGTCTATTCTACTGTTACTGTTTGTCATTATCAGATTCATTGCCATTGTATTCCCCGCAGACATTTTCATTTATGCCTTAACTTTCCTAAAAAAACCCCAAACCACACACACACAAAACCCCCTCAATAGTACATGTTTATGATGTATGCCTCTGATTTCATGGAAATACTTCCATCAACTTTTAAAGGAATGCACCTTTGAACAATTCTAGGCAATGCAAATGCAATAGACATATTTTAGATGTCTATTTTTCAAACAAAAGTCCGGGAGACATGTTGAGGCTCTACAGAAACTGTAGAACGTATGAGCCAGCCACAGCTGCAGTATTAACGGATGTTCCTTTTTAACCCCCCATGTAAAATGAAGTCACACAATGCTCTCAGTTCTGGCATTGTGAGTTGTCTCCAGAATAGGGGCTTTGAAGCAGAGCAGCTTTGGGATTCTGGCTTCTGGTCACCTGGGAGCAATACCATTAGGAGGTGCGTACAGCTGGTGGAAATGATAGTAGCTACCTGGGCACCTAAACCAAAGCCAGTGAGCAGATTGGCTCCCTGTTCTGTGCCAGGTCTGGGAAGCTGCCATTCAGTATAGCAGCAAAGCTTGCTCTGCTGGAAGCATGCTTTAGAGTTCACGGGCCCTTATACCTTGCATAGTTCAAAATAATCTGCATTTTCCACTGAGCGGTGTTCTTCCAGCAAAGTCCTCTGGTTAGGACACCCTTATATTCTACAATACTAGCATCTGGGGGAACGCGCAGGATGAGTCAATGATTCTGACCCCAAATTACTGCCTGTATTACTGAGTGTTCCGGTATATACTGTGCTCCGGTATATATCCGGTATATAAGGTGTTTAAAAAAAGGGTAGACAAGGTACTTGGGGATATGGTTTAGATGTGATTTTGTCAGGTTAGGTTAATGGTTGGACTAGATGATCTGAAAGGTCCCTTCCAACCTTAACAATTCTATGATTCTATGATTCTATATCGTGTTGGTACCTTCTGTGCCGTCTGGCTCTGCCTGCTCCTCACGCTGCTTCTGCTTGAACTTCAGGTTGCCGTAGTGCATGACCGCCCCCGTCAGCTTGTAAATGGCTGTTTTCTCATCAGGAGTGAAGCCCAGGATGTCAATGGCACTCTAACAAAAGAATCACTGGAGTAAGTACCATGCCTGTTAAAGGTGAGAGTCCGCCTGAGAAAACTTCTGTGCATTACTTACGTCCGTGGCCATCAGCTCTTCCTGGTCGTTAATGCTGGGAACCGTGATCTCACCTTGACTCACGTACTGATAGTCATAGGGGTTGGTGGTGATCAGTAACATCTCTGAAAAGACGGACAAAACACATACAGATCAAATGTAATTGGCACGTCAAGGAACTAAATGCTGTTCCGTGACCTCTGTCTGGAGAAGTCGGTGATCTGTCCTACCAATTAGCTCTGGCTTCTTGTTGGACATGATCTGATAGAATATGTGGTAGCTTCTTTCTGCCTTGAGCTGGAAAGTGACTCTGGACTTCTCCAGCAGATCTGGCAAGGACGGTAGGACAGCTTTAGCGCAAGAGCTGAGGCAGGCTGGAAGGAACGGGGTCAGGCCAGAAGGGTCACTTACATGTTTCAATGTCAGCAGAAGCCAGTTTTCCTGTGGCACCAAAGTGGATTCTGATGAATTTACCCTGAAGGAAGCAGAAAAATCAATCGAGATCTGTTCTACCAATGCTGGCTGCAAGAATATTTGAGTCAGTGTGTTGATCAGGAAAAAGATATTTTGCCCCAGGCAGCAACTTACAAAGCGTGAGGAGTTGTCGTTCCTCACCGTCTTGGCATTACCAAAAGCCTCCAGCAGTGGGTTGGCACTGATGATTTGATCCTCAAGTGTCCCCTAAAATGGAAATCTTATTGTCACGATATAGCTCCTAAATAAATCTGACAGTTGCAGGTTCCCACCCCTAGGACCTCACCTGCATTTTGCCTGTTGGCTGCTGCTCTTCCTTCTTCTTATCCCCGCTCGCTGCAATTGTTGCAAAGTACTGGATGACACGCTTTGTGTTCACAGTCTTCCCTGCACCGGATTCTCCGCTGTCAAACCAAAGAGAGAAGCAGAGAGCGTGTGGTCAGGCAGGAGGTTCCCTGGCACCGGGCATCCCCGCAGGGACCGGAGCAGGGATGTACGTACGTGATCAGGATCGACTGGTTCTCGCGATCTGTGGAAGAGGCAGAATGAAAGAGAGTGTTAGCAGTTGTCCTGAGTCGCACGAAGCTGAACGAGAAGTAAATCTGTAAACAGAAGTTGGGACTTCTCCCAAGTCCAAGAGTAGTAGTTCAAGTAGTCCAAGACTACCCAATTCCCTTCCATGTTCCAACAGTAGAAATTATATGCCAAAATGGATGCATAGAGCCGTCAGAGGCATGTGGTCCTCAGAAAAGCTGTGTACCTACTTCTGCTTCACACAGTTCTCACCAAGACATCTAAAATCAAACTGCCTATCTGCATGCAAAATAGAGGATCGTATGCAATAATAATACTTTCTGTTCTCTCAGTGGAAAAAAAGTAGCAGCGTCAAGTAGTAGTGGGAGAGTGTAGAATTTCATACAATGAAGTGCAAATAATACACAGTGCTGAGCCCATGCATGCTTCTGGGTCAGTGTCACTTGAAATTAACTCCTGCATAACTCAATCAAGTTCTCAGTCATACAGCTCCGTGGTGTTTTGAGCTGGCTTGTGACATGCTCCAGTGAGATCAGCGAGGCTTTTTGGTTTAGATTGCTGTGGGGGAGGTCAAGCACTCACCAGTCAGCATGAACTGATAGGCGTTGTCAGAGATGGAGAAGATGTGTGGAGGGGCCTCCTGGCGCTTCTTGCCTCGGTAGGCCAACACCACCTCCGGGTTGTACACCGGCAGCCACTTGTAGGGGTTGACAGTGACACAGAAGAGACCCGAGTAGGTCTGTAAGGAAGGAGTACAGGATGCTGATTTTGGAGAGCTGAGGAGAGTTACAGATAAGGCAGAGGTGAATGATGTTCCGAGGAGACCACAGTAGTGAAAGAAAATAAAGTGGAGGAATGACCCATTACAGAATGGGTGAGATAGAGCATACAACAAGGAAAGGTAAAAGTGGGAAGGAAGAAGAGGGAGAGGATGTAGTCAGCAAGAGGAGAACACAGGCCAGAAAGAAAGAAGAAATAGAAAGATAAGCAAAGAAGAATGCAAGAAGTGAGGAAGCTCTTCAGGGAGATTGAAAGTTCTCTTCAACTCTTCAAAATCAGGAATCATCTACTGCTGCTGGTACTTACGTAGATCATCCAGGCTGCATAACGCTCTTTGAGGTTGTACAGCACAGCGGGTTCGTGGAGGTGGGTCATCATGGCCATGTCCTCGATTTTATCATACTTTGGGGGATTCATGGAGAAGATTTGATCATCCTTCACAGTAAGAGTCTGCCAAAGAAAAGAAAAATACATATTTGCTATCTAAAAGTCCACAGCAGGATTAAATTATATTCTCAAGCTTTGAATTTTTTTTTACTCACTTCTCCACCTTCGGTCTTGACGGTAACCTTTCCTGCTTCTTTGCTCTGGATTGTACTTTTCACATAGGATTCTTTTGCATGTACCACAAAGACAGATGACTTGGCATCAAATGGCTTGTTCTGGGCCTCGATTCTCTCCTTTTCTGACTTTCGGAGGTAAGGAGCTGCCTCCCCAAATATGGCCATCTCAGAGTCTGATGACATGGCTGCAGTTTACTAGGGGTAACGCAGAAAGTATCTGTGAGGGTAGAAAATACATTACAATAGCACACGATGAAAGAAACACTCCTACAGCATAGTGGACTAGATGGTGCTCTGTTGTATGTATCAACTAATTGAATCGACTCTTTCATTTTTCTGCTAATTCAGAGCTTTATTCTATAATTATCTTTCCTTTATTTCTCTTTTATATAGTCAGATCTCCAGGCCTACTGGACGACGGCAGTTACACAGGAATGCTTTCTGTGTTTGTTTGGTTGGTTTTTTTCCATTTGTTGAATTAATAGGATAAACAGATCATTTCCAAGGTTCCAAACACTGCACTCAGTAGATATTTCCAGTTTTGGAATTGTGAAAGCCCTCTCATGTTTCTTTTGTTTAGCACCTTTCAGACTATGAGATTTGTTTACAAGAAAAGACTGGAAGAGGCCAGTACACTGGATATGCAGAGAGCTAAAATTATTAGCACTTCGCATTAAAGACATTCCTTTGGGATAAAATAGCCCAAGTTGTCAAATATTTCGATTATTCCACACATCCACCTGCTAATATACAAAGCTGATATTCTCCACTTTGATCTTTTTCATAACAGAAACTGAGTTATCTTGCATTCATTCACTACTATTTAAAAAAAAAAAATCAGTAACCCTGTTTATTATTGCCAAACAATTGTCTTGACTGAAAAGTTTCATGCAATTGTGAAGCCGGAATTTAGGTAAATTGTTCCAAAAATAATAGTTTCAAATGTATCCTTTTTTTTAACCTAATTTTATCTAGCTTCATCACCTACAATTTGGATTTTGAGTAGCTTTTCTGAATAAACTAAGAAGCTCATTTGTCTATCAATACTTTCACCTATGTCAGACCTCTAGGTGAAAATCAAATAATTGATTAACTTTTCCTTGAGAAACAGTTTCACTTTGATATAAAGATATTCTGAACTTAAAATATTTTTTTTAAACTCTTTTCTGGACCCTTTAGCAACTTCATTATTGTAGTTTAGCCAGTGAAACAGAAATAGTATTTTAATGATTATCACAGTATTTTTGTACATTACAAAACTTGTTCCACTCAGTATTCCACTACTTACACGTGAAAAAAATTGCTTTGTGTTTTTAGCCAACAAAAGACATAATTTATGATTGTGTCATATAGTGTTATCAATTCAAATGCATGGGGACAATCTTCTGACTGATGGTTTTGTTTCTAACTACATGATATTTCACTTCATTAAGTGTTATTAATCAAATGAGACCATTTCACAAAATAATTACATAAGGTTGTAAAAGGGACCCAGTCTTTCACCAGCAGTTTTAGCATTGCCTATAACATCTCATATTTTCTTACAAGATTCCTAACAGGAATTATACCAGCATATTACACATATTTGCATATGCTATGTTAGTATATACTTGTATATATAATAGACTTATTCAAAGCATGGTGATATTTTATAATTTTGAGGGATACATTCCAGTGACAATATTTGACAAAATAATGAATGTAAAAAGTAAACATGAACAGTTATTTTTCCTGGGTGCAAATATTTAAAAATTTGAATTTAGTTGCTCTTCAATGTCTCTTTTTCTAGTTATCCAAGTAGGTATCATTCTTTCTTCATTTCCCTGTGATTTTTAATATTTGCTTATATAATTATATCAGAATTGTGCAATATTTTCATAGGCACAAGCAAATTTATAAGGAAGCTCAGACTGAAAGGCTTTCTTTTAGCACTTTTTGATATTTTGATACACAATATTCTAACGCCACTCCCTGAGCTTCCCCGTGAAAAAAGAAAATATTAACATTATTTATAGACATATGTCTTTTCCTGTTCCCTCCCAGCTAGTGACAGTGACCTTTGATGGTTGAGGCAAATGAAAAAAAAAANAAAAAAAAAAAGATAATTGATTGTTTCAAGAATATATTTAATTTATGGACAAGTAATTGGAAACTACTTCCTGATGTGGTGTTTTTTTTTCTTAGGACAGTTTATCCTGAGCCTAGGACCTAATGCCTACTAATGTAGGAATCTGCTCTCTATAGAAGAATCTCGGGGATAATGTAGGCAATGCAGCAGTGATCAGTACTTTTAAGACCACTGTCTTTAAGAATCTTGTGGCAAAGATATCAGCAATCCAGCCCAATTCTTATACTGCATTTATACAACGGACATAAATATAAAGAACACAGGGATTTCCAGCACACCTGCATAGAAGTTCTACCTTAGAGCATCTCTATCTGTCCCTAAGGAGTGAATAAATCAAGATCTTACCTTTTGTGAGACAAGATGAATGGCTTTCAGACTGGAAGCTGGTCAGTACTGTAAAACAGAATTAGCAACATCCTTCTTACTGCTGCACAGAATTCCAGAGAAAATTTATAGGCAGAACACATATGGAAGCCTTGAAAACAGACTGAAAATCCCAGCTGACACTGGCAGTCCCCCAGTGAATGAATGTGTCTGTAGGAATGCACTGGTGCTTGTGGAATGCAGGGTCAGTTTCCCTTCATCCCCCACCTCCCCAGTCCAAAGCCTCTGACATGCTTACCTTAGAGATATCTGAGGAAGGACAAGACACACTGATCCCAGCGTACTTTTATATGGTCTGATCTGCATACGTAGCCACCACCTCCTCTTTCTTGGGTCAAAATAATTTTGGCAATCTTAACTCCTAGCAGAATTGCCATTCATACTAGAAATGAACAGATATAATTAGACATAACAGGTCTGTGAATCAATCTCCTATAAATAATTTTGACAAGAGAGCCTGAGAAGGGGGTAAGCAGGAGGGAGATGAAAGGGGCTACATTGGTACTGTAATCCATCAGATGCTGACTCAAGCAGAGAAAGTGAAGAGTAAGAGTCAGTATATTGTAATAGGAAACATACAGGGATGGAGAGGTGAAGGCTCAGGCTCGTGCATGCTGCAAATGTTCTGAGCCTGCAATGTGGAAAAGGATGAGGAGTCCTACTGACATGCAGGGTCATTGTTGGAGGAAGGAAATCCAATGCAGGAGGAAACACCTGAATAGGAACAGAAGTTGCAGGAGTGAGAATCAAGGGGTGATACGAATGAGCAAGTAGTAAAATACATCAAAGCCAAAGCAAGAGAAGGGGGGAAGCGTGAGTCTGAAGGTAATGATAAGGAAGGATATGTGATTAAGGAAGAGAAAGTAAATAGGGGTGTGATTCCAAGAGGATAACGAGTCACCATGGACAGAAGGACCAATAAAAGGGCAAAACAAGTTTAGTCTAGAGTTGAAGACAGAAGCTTCTAAGACTGAAGTCACAAAATTAGATCCCAGAGAAAAGACATAGGAATCCAACTCTTGTTTCTGGGGCTGAAGGGTTTCAGAAGTCATACAAACAGGACTATGGAACCGTTGTACTGAACTTAAGATAACTTCTCACTGGAAGCAGGAGAAATAGGTGCTGTCTCAACATAGGGGAGTCATTCAGCACTACTTTTGCAGGGTTAGTGTGCTAGATGGAGGGAAGGATTAATAAATTTACATTCTCTAGGAGAGAAGCAGTCATGTCCTGTGCTAGTCTGGAAGAGGGGCAGCTATTGTTAGAAGGAGCTGAACCCCATGCTAGCATGTGAAAAAAGCCAATCTACTGTGCTCATCCCTGGGATGTTCCCCACTCAGATTAAGGAGGGGATTACACATGCTCTGCAACAGCACAAAGAGGGGAGTGGTGAAGAGAGCAGTGGAATCCTTCACTTTATTGAGAAACAATTTCACCCCCATGCAACAGATCTTGGCTATTTTTTTTTATCTGTTGGTCTTAATTTTCCAAATTACAGTTCCTATGACAAACAAAGCAATCTGAATCAAATCAAGTCTCAGCAGCTTCACCTGATCCCATAGCATACTGCCTCCCCACTTACAACACCTGTTGTGCTCCACTCCCTCTTAACATCACCTACTCAGAGGTCTGGATAAGAAAGTAAGGAAATTCCTTCCTCCTCTTCTCTCAGCTGACGGTGTCTCTGTGATGGCACTGTAATCCTGGACGTGGGGAGCAAATTGGCAGACATCGGTTTCACATTTGGAGTAAATTCACACTGAAGAATAAGACTGAGGCCTATGGTTTAACTCCAACAGCTAGTTCCTCATCTGAACCAGCACTTCTTTTGTCTTTAATGCAATTACATTGTCTGGAATTCACTGTGAATGTCAGGTATTTCAATAACTCTGTATGTTGTCTCATTTTGCTGGTGTATGTGGTTTTGACCTGGATTAAAATTGGTTACAAAAAAAAGAAAAACTCATGGTTTTCTCACAGTCATATGTGATACTGGCATAAAGCTGACAGCTGGCTAAAAGACTTTATTTGCAAAATTTTTTTCAAATAGAAAAAGATTCGTCCATAAGTTTTTGAAGACCCAAAAGGACTTATGAGAAGTACTTTTTCAAAGTTTTTTTTCAAAGTTACCCTGAAATTGAAAATTTCTACAACCTGTAACATTTTGCTTGGTCTGTTTCACTTATTATTTTTCCTTGCTGTTGTTTGCATTTCTGTTGCTAGTCAATATAACAGAATACAACGTGACTGCTGGCTTTTTATCCATATGTATTCTTGCTTTTTCTTTTTCTTATTTTGTAATTTTAAGAGCAAAGTTTTCTTAATTTCAAAAAGCTGTGTAGCTGTCAAAAAAACCTGAAACTGACTTTCTGAACTGGAAAAACTTGGAAAAAAAATACAGACAAGCTGGAGGTCAAGAAAAAAATGTGTGTGTACACGTGTGTGTCTGAGGAATTAAGCCTTGTATATAATTTATTTTGCTACCTTTGGTAGTAAAAGAAAAAGAGTCAAAATTAAAAAAAATAATTGTGACAGGTCATAAATAAACGCAGTTTTTCCTTCCTCCAAACTGTCAGGAAATCCTTTGCTTTAATACAATGGTTTTGTTTCAATCAAGCAGAACGCAAACAGCCACAAGTTTTTATAGACTTTCACGTAAGACATTTTAGCATTTTTTTGCCAGCTGTAATATTCTTTCAGGGCCTCCCCTTCTCTACTAAATCCACTGCAACCCCCTGCCTACTACCTACACAAGTACAGCCCTCCTACTATATACATGCACTCCCCATTTTCTCAAGTATTCCATCAGCAGCAACCCTTCACAAAAACTATATGCAGACATGCTCTCATACCTGTGAGCTAGGTGTCTGAGCTCCCATTATCATTGATGGGGCTTGAGCTAACAGAGTCTGGGAAATGATTCAGCTATCCTAATGTGGTTGCCTACCTTAGAGTGAACTGAAACGTTTGCTTAACTCTAATAGTAAAGTCTACAATGGGAGTTTAGACATTCAGCTCACTCACTTACATATTCATTTAGGCATGAAAATGACTAAATGTAGATATTTGAGTTTAGAATTGAAGCTCACCAACACATGTAACAAACCCAAACCTAGTACTGCACATCTCTCCATCACTGAAATTCCTCTCTCCTTCTGGTCAGTTCCTGTGCATTTTGCCCCTTTCTTCATTCTGAGGTGTCCACACTGGCAACAGTTACTGAAGCTAAAATTGCTGCACTGCTGCTTGAGAAAGGGGACACAGCTGTCTGAGCACAAAGCATATAAATCCTTCTAGAGAGGCAACAGTGCATGGGAACCCTGAGCATCCTCTTCAGCCAGCTCTCCGACCTGTTGAAAGGTGGTAGTGTCTTCAAAAGGAAAATGTTTGAGGCATTTATAAAGGAAAAGATTTGCTTATTGAGTGTAACGGCAAAAAGTATGCCAATAAGAATTTCTCCTTTGTCTTACAACTAGTTCATGCTTTACCTTTATACCATGTTCAGTTTAGGCTAAAAATGCAGCTTTCCAAGAAGCCAACAATGATAAATTGTGATCCCTGATAAATGTCCCACAGAGAGCAAGTGCAACTGATCATGTTCATTAAGTAAACTACTACAAACTGAAAGGGCATAAAGACTACCTTATATGTGATATATTCCAGAAAAAAATAGATGTATATAGAGGACAAAATAAATTATTTTCCATTTTAGGCATACTCCAGAATTTGTCTGGGTGTCTATTGATGTCACTGATACTTTCCTATTTACCATCACCAGTACTACATATGCAATGTCATTTCTGACTGGCAGAAGGACTAAATAAGCATCATGCCACATTATTTTTCTTCATCCCTTACCTCTGACAGGCTCACCCATGCTCCCCTCCCTCATCCTGCTGCCCCGATGCAGAGTTTGCAGCCAATGTGGATGGGTATCATGTCTAAGCAGAAGACCCTAGAGGCAGAGGCTGCAGTATGGATGGTCTGTGGGGCTCCAGCAGAGTGACCAGTGTCCATGCTTCCATGTAGCACTGCCACAAGGACAGACCTGCCACTGGCAGGGCCCTGAGCTGGCCAGTGGGGCCCTTGGCCTACCTGGGTCCGTGGTGTGCTGTGTCATGGGTGAGGAGACCAGGCCAGAGCTTGGGCAGGTGCTGGGTGTGAGGCATCTGGGGCTCTGCACCCAGTGACCAGGGGCATGCCCCCGCTGCACAGGGTGACTGAGCCTGAAAACATGGTGGAAAGAGAAAGGGAACTATTGAAATGCCCAGAGAGCTGAATAGACCAGCAACAGGGGTTTTAAAACCAGCTCATAGCTGGCATTCACTGGCCTACCTCCCTGCACACTTCCCTGGCAGGGCCCCTGTCCTGAAGAGCCAGCCAGGGGGGTTGGCCATTGCCCCACAGGAGGAGACAATGTGAGGTACTGATGGAGGCTTCCCAGGTCTCCTGTTGTGCTCCACCACCTGCTTGCCTCCCACTGCTCTCCTCACATGCCCTGCTTTTTTGGTAGAGGAGTTGAATGTAGTTGAGCAGCTACAGGGGGAAGTAAAAACAATCTCTCTCCTGATGCACAGCAAAAAGAGGAAGCGCATTACCAGAACAGCTTGTTCACCACCTGCCACCCTTTCTGAAATGTGGCTGGTACCAAAAACTGTGATGTATTAGCGGAGCTCTCTGATGAACCCTTAGAATAGCAGGGCATACTACAAATCCTGCAGTGGGTGATGCTTCTTCTCACTGCAGTAGGGTTGTGTTTAGCATTGCCAGTGTCACACTGAAGACAAGTGCTGTTTGTACAAAGGGTACCAAAATAACCTGAAGGGTTCAAGGGGGCACTAAAAGCACCAGAGGTGCTGAGCTATGGCGGATACTGAACTACCATTTCTAAAATGGACGGAGTAGTGTCCCTTCCTAACTCCAGCTGTCTTCTGCTGCCCAAATGTTATTTACATGTTTTATTAAGAACCCTTAGCATTTGAAGGCAGTGGTTTTTTACAGCACTTGAAGGCTGGCTGGACGATTAGAAAAGATATCCAAAAAGGACACATGAAGGTCAGCTAGGGATTGAGAATTCTGGCAGGATGGCCAAAGATGTTTAGCACTTGCTTTAAACAGCAAGTTTGAGGTAGCTGCTAAATCTTGTCACATATGTCAAAAATACCAATCAAGTCAATCTCACACTCTTTCTCTGTGGCTTAGCAATACCGAATTTATTTAGCAGTAACAGGAGTCCCTAGACAGCTTCACTTCTAGTTTAGCAGAGCCCTTAGACACGTTGAACGTATTCACAAACCATCTAATTTACTTACCCATCTGTAAAGTGTGATTGGGACTTAGACACCTTACAGAATCAATGTTGTACTTTATCTTATGTTACATTTGCAATCAACATGTAAATGTTGGTTGTCTAGTTCATCTTAACGCAAAATACTATGTTTTGGGCTAATAATCTGTTCTCAGTAAAATGAACAGGCCCAGTATGTTAAGAATGATAATAAACTGGCAAGAGAGTTAGCCTGTGGACAGAGGAAGTCAAGTGGAAAGGATGAGGAGAGGAGAGGAGAGAGAAGACAGGAGAGTTGGTGGACCTGGGTAGGACAGGCAGAGTTAGTAGTCCCTAGGCTTAAAGTGGGTCTGTGGGCTGAGTAAAGGTCATTTTGCTCATAGAGGATCTTGACATCCTCCTCTACCCATTATGAGGGTAATGAATGCATCAACCCCTTCTCACTGCCTGATTTCTTGTGGATGGCTGGTAACCTAACAGCATGGCACGTCTGGCCACAGTCCTGGCCTTAGCTGTCTTGTTGTTGTAACGAGCATAGACTCCTTCCATCTGGTGTCAAGGCTTTGCCTTAAGCATTCAGGGAAAAGAACTGAATTTTTTAAGCAACTGCCCAGACTGAAGGCTTCCCTGCCCTGGAGCATGTTGTGTAGGCAGGAAGATAGTGGTGGACCTGTGTGATAGGGTATTGGCACTGCAGCTGACAGAGATGACCAGCTTGCTTGGCTGGTGTATTCATCTAGAAATGAATGATCAACAACAACAGTAACTGCCATGTTACTCCTCTTCTGTGAGGAGGCAGCTATAACTTTGCTGTGGATCTGGACACTGGTACAACTATTGTTTCCTAGGCCCATACTTGGATGGCTCTGAGATAGACTTTCCCTGGACAGAAAGAGAGAATAAAGACGCTTAGAAAGGTAGGGGAGGGCTTGATTCAAATTATAAATATATTAAATGTACTGTGATGGTTAAATCAAATGCCCACCTGTTCTAGGACACCTTTCTGTCCTCTAAGGAGCTTGTGAAATTAATGGGAATGTAGTGTGGAAAACAAATGAGGGGCTTGAGGAAAATCACCCTGTGGTTTCTGCCCCTTATTTACCCAGTGAGTCTTCCCTGTACAGAAAAGGCTCTGGACTCAGAGACTGTGGCAAGTATCACTCCTTTATCCAGCTTGGCTCTGCTGTGATCCCACACATTGTATGGTAGAAAGAGCCTCCAGCCATGGTCACAGTGTCGCTCCTATTCTTCTGCAGAGAATCCAGTCTCAGCTGCTCCGTTACATTCTGGAGAACACAGGATATTTCAGAGCAAAGACATTGGTTTGTGAGAGCAGGAGACTTTTAGGAGACTGGCCTGAGCAGGGGTCTCCTTAAAGTGACTATTCTGCTTGTAGAGACAATTCAGAGAACAGATGTGCTCCCAGGAATCCCCTTGGTACTTTCCTCCTCTGACGCATTCTTCTAAGACTCCGTTGCTTGCTGACAAAACATATCGCCACGATGATTGTCTGATTTACTTCACAATTTTTGGATGATGAGCCATGGTGATTGTCTTTCACAATTGAACAGCACAAGACAGTTCTCCACTGAGCACCTTTTCCCTGCTTTGTTGATACAGGTACACTACTACATGTGAGGTACATACTGTGTATAGTCTTCACTCAGTTGTCCCAGTAAGCTGACCATCCAGCTGTGCTTCTGTCCAACTTTACTGTGATGTAATAGCTTGAAGAAAGGATTGTTTTTCTTAGGCCTTTCATGAAATTTCTTGAACTTTGGCTGGAATTTCTTAGGAGTGTGTATGAAGTTGGCTGGGACTTGACCTGTGTTGAGAACTGGTAATGGAGCAGGTGGGCGTGCACATAGGGAAAGAGGGGTAAGGGCTTGTTCTTAGCTAGGAGGAGAGATATTTTTTTTTGCCACCTTAGAAAGTTTCTGTTGTAATGCAGAAATCTGCCAGTGTTGGCTCTGGTCATCTTCCAGCTTACTTCTCCCTTATCATATCCTTCAGTACCCGTACTGGGCTGTCCTTGCCCTGTCTTTGCCATCAGGTTTTGGGTCAGTGAGGTTTCTGAAGATGATCAGTGCTATTCCTCGACCACAAGGTGCACAACATTGTCAATCATAGAATCACAGAGTATCTCAAGTTGAAAGGGACCCATTAGGATCACTGAGTCCAAATCCCTGCTCCTCACAAAACTACCTAAAATTGACCATATGACTAACACTGTTGTCCAGACACTCTTTGAACTCTGACAGGCCATGACCACCTCCCTGGGGAGCCTGTTCCAGTGCCCAACCACCCTCTCAATGAAAAACCTTTTCCTATGTCCAATCTGAACTTCCCCTGATGCAGCTTCATTCCATTTTTTCATGTCATTGTATTTGGGGATTGTCAATGTATTTGGGGATCTTGTTGAGGGGTATGTCCTCCAGTGTTCTTGACCATAGGGCCCTTCCCAAGGGCCTGTAAAGGTTAGCGTGGGTCTGTGACTGATCTGTCTCCTTTACTGTCCAGATGAGGAAAGCAGTATTCTGTACCTAACTGTCCATCTTCTCCCAGGGCTGATGCATGCAACACTGCCTGGCTGGGCTTGACCTATCAGGGAAGCCTTGTTCTGTCTTGCTTTCATTTCCATGGGGCATCTTTCTTCAGGGACTCCTTCTTCTAATACAGAACTTCCTTCTCTTGGTCGTGCTCCTCCAAGAGAGGCAGAGACTCTTTCACCCTTCTTGCTGTTCAAGTGCAGACAAACTGTATGTGCACATCAGAATGTGGAGAATATAGAAAACCCTGAAGAGTATGCTTGCTTTTCACAGAAACTTTTTTGCAGGTCTCCCTACAGCAAGCACGCATGCAGGAATGAGTGAAATGAAGCAGTGAGGTGAGATAAACTCTTCGATAGGTATCTACTCTGCATCAGAATATGACAGGTGCATCTCACCAAGAACACATATTTCATTATGAAATAGTGTTAAATTTCTATAGAAAGCAGTTTTTAAATATAAGTACATCAACAGAAGTAAACGATCTCTATCCACTGTTGATAGTTGCTGCACCTCGTACATTCTAAACATCTATGCCCATCAATTTTTGTTAAAAATATTCCTTACTGTCTAAAAAGGTGACTTAAGTAGACTCTGCATATCCTTTCTTTTAAATTGAATCAACCCATTATCACTTAATATGACATGATTATCTTGCACTTCAATATTTGCTTCTAATACTGCTACTTGGCAAAATCAATGCTGGATTGTGAGCTCCTCTTGTTTCACAAACAGCTTGCTGGAGAAATACAAAACCCCACAATCATGTTTGATCTTCAGTCTGTACGAGGGAAGTCAACATGAGAAAACAATTTCCAGAATTATTTCTCTTTTTTATGGTATAGAAATACCTATCCACATTCAAATCCAGTCTCTGGCAAGTGTAGCAGACTTTTCTGATGCCATACTAATACCTCAGCAGAAACTGTTATCATACTTGAAAGTGATTTTTACTTAAACTTGTTCTTTTTACCTATGACATTACTTCTTTTCATTATATTCTATCTATAATGAAAAAAGAAAACAGTCCATCACCTTTATCTGTCTTAATAATATATGTTCAATTACCTTTCAGTTGTCCATAAAATACTCAGTTTTACCTATCCCCAGGAGTCTTCAGCCTTAGCTATTCTTTCTTCCGTAGTCTTTTAACTCTGGATTCTTGTCACTCGCCCCATCTGTGAACTGGCTATCATTTTGGGCTATCTATGAAACACAATAGCTTCAGAGAAAGGGAGTGAGGATATCTTTTCATGTCACTATCTCACCACATTGGTTTGACTGGTCGTCAGTCCTTTGAGTGAACTTCAGTCTCCTGAGTCAAAGTAGAAATTTGAGTTCCTCACACCCTTAAACCTAACAAAATAAGCCACATATTTCAATTAATAAAACTAACAAATAATTTAAAAAAATGCTGCAGGAATATCTTTTCCTTTAGTTTTTTTTTTTCCTAAGAATTCATGAAAATAATTGAAAGAATGTAGTCTTAGTCTATCAAAGAAACACATACTTCTCATTGCAAGATGAATAGTGAATCCATATAATTGTTATTATTCCTCATGCATTTTAAAAAATGTAAATGTAAAAATATACTGCTGTTTAATAGACTTTTAAATGTGAACATGAACTGTGTACACATACTCCAAAAGTAATGAACGCTAGAATAAAAAAAATAAAACATGCTAATCACTGTTCATATGCAAATGTCTCTACTGTCTTTATTAATCCTAGACATAAATTATAATTACAGAAGAAAGCAACACAGACATATACATTTTATGCATGCCTCAGGTCACTTTTTAGCCTTGGGATCCCTATTCCTCCTCTTCTATCTTCTTATGAAACTCCCGGCTTTTCACTCGGAGCTTGTTGACCTGCGACTCTGCAATGTCAGCCCGCTCCTCGGCTTCCTCCAGCTCATGCTGGATCTTGCGGAATTTGGAGAGATTGACATTGGACAGCTCCTCCTGTGTGGGAAGAAGGAGTTGTGAAAACAACAGGCAGCATGTGGGCATTCAATATCTGAAAACTGGGCAAATAAATATTTAAATGCCACATCTGGGCAAGCAGGGCAGGTTCAAAAACCAAGGTAAGAAGTTGCTCAGGGAGTTAAGTGTGCCAGAAGAGAAAAGAACATAGAATCATAGAATCATAGAATGGTTTAGGTTGGAAGAGACTTTAAAGATCATCTAGTTCCAACCACCCTGCCATGGGCAGGGACACCTTCTGCTACAACAGGTTGGTCAAAGCCGCATCCAACCTGGCCGTTAACACCTCCAGAGATGGGGCATCCCCAGCTTCTCTGGGAGTGTCAAAATGGCCATGGCCAAGTTACACACAGCAAGGTCTAGGCAGAGTTCATGGCAGAGTCCTGAACAGACAGAGTAGCAGCTGCTTCTGACACCCAGGGTAGGGTAGGAAGGAAGAAATAGAGGTGGGATGTGACGCTTAGAGCAAAACAAATAACGCTTGGGAAGTTCTTCCAAAACCAGCAATTCTTACTCTTACATTCCCCTTTGCAGCAGCAAACACATCAAAACAGTCAGGTTTCAAAAAGCTGGACAAAAGAAAACACCAACACAGAATTCCACCTCCACCAGAAGGAGGTCTGGTCTTGGTCAGAGTGATACTTACAGCCTCCTCAGCTTGCCTCTTGTAGGACTTCACTTTCATCTGCAGCTTGTCCACTAGATCTTGGAGCCTGAGAACATTCTTCCGATCTTCTTCAGACTACAGAGAATGGCACATAATAGAAACACTTGTTTGCCTCTTTCTCTAATTTCATAAATGTGAAATAGGGGGAGTAACATTCCTTATGGAGCAGTGCTGTCCAGAAGGACATAGGTCAAAATCCTGTTAACTGTGTTGACTGAGGTATAGAAAGAAATCCAAACATTTTGACCTTCCTGGAAGAAGAGTGTGTCAACACAAAGGAGCCTCCTGCCTCACCTGATAGGTCAGCTCCTTCACCCTCCTCTCGTACTTGCGCACACCCT
>RSEF01000018.1:369393-391293 GCA_003993805.1 Himantopus leucocephalus
CCCCCCCCCCCCCCCCCCCCCCGCCATGTTTTTTTCTTGGTGCCGTTCATCTCATGAACTGGAAAATTTAGCTGAAATAAGTGTGTGGTTGAGGAGACAGTGGTGGAAGTAATACACCTTGTGAAATACCATGCTAAACAACTGCAGGATCTGTGCAAATTTGGAAGGGTTTTCATAGTATATCTTGTAGGTGTCTCGTTTGGAAGTTGAGGATTTATGGGCTGGACAAATGTGTTGTTGTGACATTTGAAAATTGTCTGGACTGTTCAAGGGGTACCAATCACAGCTAATTAGTAGTTGGCTGGGAGCTGTTAATGAGAACACTACCCCTGTGGTTAACAATGAGGTCCTTATCTTTCAAAATCTCCATCAATACCCTGAGTATGACACAGAATGCACCTTTGGCAAATTTGCAGATAACACTTATCTAGGAGGAGTGGCTGAACATCACAAATGGCAGAGATTCAGTGCAGTGGAACCCTGATAAACCTGACGGTGAGGCCAACAGAAACCTCATGAAGCTCATTAATGAGAAGTGCAGAGTTCCTGAGGCAGAATAACACCATATGCACAGGGAAGTGTCTTAGCATTAGCCCTGTTGGAAAGGATGTGGGTATTTTGGAAGATGCCAGCTTGAATGTAAGCCAGCAGCGCTTTCTCACTGTGAGGAAAGCAAATCCCGTAGCGGGCTGCGTTAGGAATGGTGTGCCCAACACATTGAAAGAAGTTACTTTCCCTCCTGTACTTGGGGCTGGTGCAGTCACACCTGGAATACAGTATTGCATTTTGGGCTCTGCAGTTCAAGAGGGATGTGGAAAAACTGGAGACAGTCCAGTGAAGAGCTATCAAAATGGCAAGTGACCTAGAGCACGTTATCTGGGCTACAAGCTGCCAACAAGTAGAGGACAATGACCTGCCTTTACACCTTCCGCTATTTCTTGTCTCCACTTCCCTTGAGCCCTCTGCTCCTTTGGTCAGAATGTGTCCCCCCATAAAGCAGTGAAAAAGAAGCATGGTGTCAGAGGTGAGTCTGCAACTCCACGGTTTCTTCTTTGTGAGAGTGACCGAAAAAAATTTTCATTGTATTCAGTGACTAAGGTGTCTACACCTTAATTGAGCCAAAACACACAGTTCAGGGCTTTACTGTATTGGCAGTGTTGTAGTTTAACCCAAGTAGGCAGCTAAGCTCCACGCAGCTGCTCACTTACTCCCTCCCAGTGGGATGGGGGAGTAAAAGGGTAAAAGTGAGAAAACACATGGGCTGAGATAAAGACACTTTAATAGGTAAAGCAAAAACCATGCACATGAGCAAAGTAAAGTAAGGAATTCATTTACTGCTTCCCATTGGCAGGCAGAAGTTTCAGCATTTCCAGGAATGCGGGCTCCGTCACACATAATGGTGACTTGGGACTACAGTAATTCATGCACAGTGTTGGGCATGGTGGTAGCCCTGGTTATCATTGGAGGTTTTTTTTTTCTCAACACCTGGCTCCAGTTCGCATTAGATAGGAATATCTCTGGCATGTTTTGCACCAAGACTCTTTGTGTTCACTGTGGCACAGGATTGCTAGCACAGCTATGAGCAGAAGAAATCTGATTCAAGAACAACAAAAAGCAAATCTGATGGAGCTGGGAATTATATATGCCTGGATGGGCACAAAAGTCCTAAATGTATTTGTAAGGGCTGGAGAGCAGTCTGAATGCATTTTGAATCTACAAAATTGGCTTTAGGGAGGAGAATAACTCCGTTAACTGCAACAGTTTTTACATGACAAGCCTTATTCTTTGGAAGTTGTAGCTAATGGTTTACCATTTCATTAATGAGTGCATAACTGTGGTGCAGGAGTAAAGAAAACCGCCAAGCCTGTATACCCTGTGCACTATATAATCTTCAGAGAATGTGGATGTAGTCCCATAGGAAAGATGTGTGTGATGTATTTGCTCTGCAGAAAGCTCTTGGGGTCCAGCCTTTTAGAAATGGAACCACAGAGGAACATGGGTCTTGCCTGTTTCATGAGGAAGCAACAAGAGATGTGATGTCACTTTTTAAATTGGCAGAGTTCTTGCAATAACACTACTAGGACACGGGGCATGCCAACCAGCACTGGGGGAGAAGCTTCTACTACTCATTATATCCCTTGCTTCTAAAGACAGTCACAGATGTATCAAAGTAGCTATGATTGCTGGGTAATCTGAACCATAACATGAAAATTTGGATTGAGTTTGTTGCTGCACTGACAACTGAGATGGTAATACTATTTGAGCCACATGTGCTGTGTGACACTGCGGTAAATACAGCACTCCCCCATCAGTTCAGAGGTAAGATGAGAGCACAACAGCAAAGAGTGACTGAAAATAAGAGTCAGAGCACCAGCAGAAATCACGTGTGCTGTGGGTTTCCAAACAGGCACTGTGATGTTGAGTGCACCAACTGTGATACTTTGGAAACTGTTAAGGGAGCACTGATGGCTTTATATAAAGCTGTCGTGACACCTGCTCTGAAATACTCTGTGCTGTCCCAGCCATACACATTCAGAAAATACTGACTCAAGCCATACGGGGTGCAAAGAGAATTTGTGAGACCACAGGGGAAGAAAGAAGTTCCCTTGAAGGAGGAGCCTGGAAGAGTTCAACTTAGCAAAGGCTTGGGTCCGCTCATGGCGATCACTGCTGTGTTCCTGTTTGATGTCCTGCTCAGCGAAACTGAAGCCGTGAGTTCTCACACTTGCAAATAATGACGCCAATGCCCAAGTAAACAAGAGCTGCATACCACGGAGAGGAAAGTAGGAGAACATAAACCACCTAATTCTTCCTTTCTGAAAGGACAGGTGTAAGATTATTGGGACAACTGGGAGAGGACTGTGGTGACTACCCTATGCCTAAAATATCTCCTTTGTAATATGTGATTGCCAGGGCCCAGGGATCTGTGACCTGTCCTGACAGGAGACAAGACATCCTTAAGCTTCAACTGACCCTATACAAGAGCTGCTCACCAAACCCCTGCTCAGCTCCAGACCCATGCAACGTGCTGCAGGGTCACCATGTCTGCCCAGATGCCACATGTTCATGCCACCATACTCACTCCTGCCTCTGTATGATATGCCACTTTTCTGGCCCCTCAACACCCCCAAAGGTAGTTGAACATGTCTTGGACCTGCCATCAGTCCTGGTCATTCAGCTCCTCCTCTTGCCGGCATAGCATCCCTCTTCTGGAGCTGCTCCTTTGCTTCTGGGCTTTGGCCAGTGCCCAAGAAGCACTGCAAGCCACCAGCTTACTTTCAGATGGGACAGATCCTTACAAAGCAGGAAGATCCTTACAGCAGCTTTCCATCCACTCCATGAATGCACGGACTGCTTCGCCTCCTATGTACACGCTCTGCCCAGAGCCACGAGCAGTGGCTGCATCTGATGCTGCCTGTGCTCAGCCTGCCTGCCTGTGCAAACAGAGGGATGTCCTCCCTCCTAGGGACTAGAGACTGCCCTGGCTCTGGAGCAGCAGGACCTGGTCTCCAGGCTCTCCGTGGCATGGCCTCTTTGTCAGGTGCTGGCCCTGAGGAAGACCTACCTGCCTTGCTGCTGTGTGTTGGCTGGTGGTGACAGGCGAGTCAGGACACGGCAGTTGCTCTGGGTCGGCCCCAAGGCCAGCCCAGAGTTGTGTCTCCCTGGCAGTTGCTGAGCCTCACTGGTGTCTGAGGCTGATAAAGTACGGGAATTATGAGAACAGACAGATGCGCTGAGGCTTTCCCTGAACACTGGCCCATTCCCCAGGTGCTCCTGGCTCAGGCACATCCCAATCCTGATGCGTTTGTTGTGTGTGGGGTCAGGAGTCTACACCTGGTTCTGCTCCCATGGATCTGTGTGGCAACTTTTTGAATGGAAACATTCAGTAGCCACTCTGTTGGTGGTGAGGAGCTGTGCAGATAAATTACACGTGGTTTGAAGAATATGCGGCACTAAATGTTCTACAAAGGATGGTTCTTCTCATAGTGAAGGAACCCTCTGGGGCTGTGAACATCCTCTCTGGAGCATCTGGTTTTTTGACCCTGTAGCAGGCTGAAATGAGACAAAGAGCTCTTCCTATTCCACCACCCATGAACAGTGCATATAACTTTTTCAAATTTATGTTGCTGGTTTGGAAGGACCAAATGACATCTAATTGGATATGGACATCTGCACTGTCTTGGCCTCAGCAATTCTGTCAGTGATACATCCCTAATGATCCCAGACCAGACAGTTATTTTTATGGATGTTGATATCATTGCTCCTTGGGTTTTGGTTTCAGCAACATGGAGTTTGCTCTTCACTGACATCTTTAAATTTGAGGGGGTGGTTAGAACTCTCTAGGGAGTGAGTGTAGCATTTGATTCTGTCAGCTGCACAGAAGATATGATCTGTGTCTATAATAAGAACATGAGGATTCATACAATTCAGGTCATCATAGGTTCATCTAAAATAATTACTTTTTTCTGCATTCAGGAAATTACACACATAGAAAAATTAATGTACACCCACATTTGCCCACACACTGTTTATGGTACTCTAATATTCTCCTTCTGTGTTGGTTCTGCCATGGCTGCGCAGAGCTTGGACTCTTCCTGGGAAGAAATCTTTGCAGGAATGCACAGAGTGGTGACTTTTTTTCTGAGAGACCCATGAATGTTTCTGAACACAAATTCTGTGATTCCACAGTGTTTCATCTTCACAGTCCTCAGTTTACTTATTGCCCAGTAAATTCATCCAAATACTCACCACCTTTTTTGGTAAGAAAATAGGTTCCTTTGTGTCAGAGGGTGAAAACCTTTCCAAGCTGATGTGATGAAAGACTTCCTGGAAGAGAGATTTCTCTACTGCTGGTTTTCCATGGAGGAGGGAGGACACATTTTCTTCTTCGGCAGCAGGAGTGAGGTAGTAGAAATGTCCCCCTTGTCTGGTCTTCACGGAATTCACATGGAGACAGGTGTCCTGCGTGGCATCAGAGTTCCTTAGGGAACCAGGATCATGTGTTGGGAACACCACAGGTACCACTGAGAAATGTCTGCAGCAGCTTCTCTTCCCCCTCAGTCTTCAGTTTCAAAGGTTATAACAGGCACTAACTCAGCAAAGTTGTCAGTGAGTTTCCTGAGTTTTACCATGGCAGATTTCACACAGTAATGTGCTCCATGCTTAGCTGTGTTCTGCTCTCCCTCCATTGCAATGTTACCAAGCAGTTCCCAGAGCTTTTGGGAAAAGGAGACAGTGAATGGGGGTGTGGTTTGGGAAAGCCGTCCCTACAGCAGCATGAAGGAAAGAAGAATGAGCCTTGGCAGAGATTTTCTGTCTCCCCACCCTGTGAGACAGCTGGACTCCTGTGCTGTCTTCTGCTGTCACTCCAGGCCTACTGAACAGGGAGGAGTGGGAAAGGCTGAGACCTTACTGCCATAGCCAGCCACAGTCAACATGGGGCAGTTAGCCTTGGTGCAGACATGCTTCTCCTAAGGGGGCAGGGATGGTAGGAAGGGAGAACTGGGCCAGAGAGGAGTCAGACCTGCTTTGCTGCTGTGGTCCAGTGCAGCTGATGTAACACACTCACTCCAGAGTATGAAAGCATCACTTACCCTGTGTCAATCTGACAGTCTTTTCCCTCCCAGAGAAAAATTCTGGTCCCCTGTCATGACAGGACATCCCTGTTGTGGGGATAAGCTTCCCCCATAAGCTGTAGGGAAACAGGGCTGTTGATGGTGCCTTGCATTTAGCTCAGGGGAAGGTGCTGGGCTTCCATCAGTTCACTCTTGCCAATGCAGTAGTTCCCTCATGTCCTCAGCCGAGAGGTCCATGTGGCAGTCCTGCCAGCAGGAAAGGGCTTGTTAACATGCCCAGGAAACAATCCACACATGCAATGGTTGGTTGAATTGTTTGGGAAGAGCCTGAGTGGCATGGGATCTGCTAAACAGTGGATTATCTGCATAACAAGGAAGTTTGGCTTCTGCTTTATGCAGAGCATTCAGGGCTTTTCTCACGCAGTCCAACGGAAGCCTTACGCATATGCAGGCAGAAAGTGATTCTACTTTTAGTGTCACAATCAGGGAGTATAATGTGGCATGAATGGACCCTTTCTGTAGCATGATATTGTATAACCTCCAGACAGCAGCTCATCCAGAAAAGAATGCAGGTGGGTGCCAGAGAGTACAGGGAGCAGTAATCTCCTGCTAATAACATAAACAAAGAGAACCAAAGTTAAAAAAAAAAAAAAAAGNTAAAAAAAAAAAAAAAAGGTAATGGTGTGCCACGGTAATTCTGGAAAGAGGCCAGTGTATCAGTCATTTTAGAAGAACAGATGAAAAAGAACTGACAGTCAGTGCAATATTCCCACCCCTTGTTTTAAATTCAATATTGCTATTGCTGAGTAGGCATCTTAGCATATTAATTTGTCTACCTAATAATAATACAGTTTGTGCTCCACAAATCTGGCCAGATGGAGAAACTTGACAAATATCCCTGTCATTCATTTGTTATCCATGACACTCCCAAAATTTGTTGAGCAGAAGGGCATTGTTCTCCTGACAGTCCAGCTGGGACCAAAAAGAAGGTTGAGCTTTAAACTAAAAGCAAGAGAGCTCGCACTTGGAAAACAGAAAGATAGGAACACAGAACTAGAGACCCTCCCAGTCTGTCTGTATCAATGTTTTACAATGAATTCTGTAATCTCACCAAGTCCCAAATTACTACTAGTTATAATGAAGTACAATACAGGGATGGAGAAAAATTTATGATATGGTCCTCACCACTGCAGTGACCAGAATTTGATGGCATCTTTCCAGTTCTCAATTTCTACAAAATGTATTTGTTCATCTCTAAAATTTTTACCTCTAAAATTATCAAAAGATGGATCCAGCATATTGGTGTTTAAGGATCAGAAATGTACCTCTAATTCTCAAAATGAATTAGCATATGATCTCTTTACATTCATTCATTTTACTCCTAACATTTTCCTTCAGCCTAAAGAGATTTTTTCCCTCCTTGTTTTTTTCTCTTCAGTAGTTACACAAATAAATACATCTTGTATCATCATCATCTCGCTAGACTACACAAGCCAACCTTTTCAAGTCACTTATCATAAACTAGTTCATCCATTCTCATGGCCATCTTAATAATGCTGAGTTGCACTTGTTTCAGATAAGTGAATCTTTCTCAACTGTGTCATCAATACTTGTTTTATTGAGATGACTCTATGATGAATGCATTCTTCAGTACAGCTATTCTTTTTTTCTTACTGCAGCTGACTCCCAGCTTGATAGATACACATGAGCAAAAAATGGCATAAATAGTCTCTCAGGTTGGAAAGGATGACAGCCACATTTCCTACTTCACAGGAAGGTGTCAGTGCCTTCAGCACAGGCAGCAGAACTCACATACTAATAGAAGTTGCTGCCTTCAGCTGGAGCCACATGAAGCAAGAAGGCAGAAGTCATAGGCCAGATGAAAAGGAGCCAAAGGCACTCAGAGTAGAGAAGAGGCACTTGAGCTTTAGTTCCTATTCTTTCAAATATGCATACATTTCATGACTACAGTTATGGAAAAACACAAAACAAGTATGTAACACATAACATTCTGAAGGTCATCTCAGCTATGTATCCTCAGCTATTTCTTATTCCTTAACATTGTTCTAAGAAGTTAAAGTTCTGACTTGCAATCCCTTTCCAACTTTTTTCTACAGATCTCCTTGCATCTGTTTTTCCACGTGCTTCTTCACCACCTTTTGGAGAGGAAGGAAGAATAGGATTTTTTTTTTTAATTTTTATTCTGTCTTTTGGCCTTTTACTGGCCAAAGCATCTTTATCAGAGATCTTATGCCTTTTTTTCAGGAAAGTTTGTAACAGGATTATGACAGCAGTGACGACACTTTTCTGCATCTGTTAAAGCCACCATTCCTGCAACAGGGATCAAGGCATATCTCCCTAAGGCCCCCATTTCCCCACTGCCCCCTGGGAAGGATTCCTTGCATAATTGTTAGCACAGATCTAAGTCGAAATCAGTTGTTATGTCCAGCTCAACTATCATGCTCCTGTTTGCAAGAACGTAAAACAGTTGGTTTCATGACAAGATCTAATGTTTTAATATATATGGAAATCTTCTCAGACTTTGCGGTTTTGCTAGATTATCATTCAGTCTGCAGAATGTCTTGTCCTCCTTCTGTTTTCATCAGCTCTTTGCTGACACTGAAATCTTTATTCCTGGGCCTTTCTGCATTTGTGAAATTACAGGATCCAATTAGTTCTGGGCTCCAGGTCTAATAATATTATTCTCGTCATTCATAAGCCCGGTGAAAATATTTGTCCATTTGCCTATTGAATAGTAGCTTACACTGATCTATCAAAACCAAACCATGCCTAAATGTCCTGTATGAATTTTCAGGTGGTCCTAGAAGTTAAGAGGCTGCAAACATACCAGAAGGCAGTGCTGAAAAAGTGACAGTGGAAAAATAAACTGAAACAGTCACTTCAGACAAGAGATGTAACTCCATAAGGACAAGTACAAATTATTCAAATTATGAATAAACAATAAATTGCACAAGATGAAGAGCAACTTGTTAGGTCTCATTTTGCACAGAGAGAAGCAGAAATGCTGCTGCAGCAGGGGCTGGGCATTCCCCGTCAGGCGGCCCATCAGGGGTGCCACAGAGTGCACTGCACACATTATGTCTCAAAATGGACAATTATAGTGCCAAAAGGCAGTGTGTTAGAGCTTCCTTTTCAGTGAGAGCAATCCTACCTCCACAGCAAAGACAGAAAGAAATCTCAGCAGTGCATGCTGTGTCAGGGGTGTCACACTGACAGGGATCTTCATTGCAAACTGGAGTGATTACCAGGCTTCAGTAAGAGAGTGGATGAACGGGGTGGAACAGGAGAGACAGAGACAGAGATGTGCAGTAGGGACAAAGAGGCAGCAGAAGGCAAAAAGCAATAGGGAAGTGACTAAAAAGAAGGATGGGTTCAAGCATTGTGGGAAAGCCTTTACTGCTCAACAGTAACTCTAATGCCCACCTTGTTCAGAGAGAAGTATTTCTTTCTTCCCAAATCAATCTTTTTAGTTACCCAACAATCACTGACTGACAGTGTTTTCCACCCCACGTAAGACTCCCAAAACTGTTTCTGGAGAGGATACAGAATCGCTGAATCACAGAATCATCAGGGTTGGAAGGGATTGCTAGAGAGAGGGAGGGAGATCTAGTCCAACCCCCTATGAGAGCAGGGTCACCTACAGCAGACTGCACAGGATGGTGTCCAGGTGGGTTTTGAATGTCTCCAGTGTGGGAGACTCCACAACCTCTCTGGGCAGCCTGTGTTCTCTCTCTGTGCCAGTGCTCTGCCACCCTCATAGTAAAGAAGTTCCTCCTTATGTTAAGATGGAACTTCCTATGTTCAAGTTTGTGCCTGTTACCTCTTGTTCTGTCACTGGGCACCACTGAAAAAAGACTGTTCCTATCCCCTTGGTACTCTTCCTTTAAGTATTTATAAGTATTGATAAGACACACTCCTTCAGTGGTCAGGCTGGCACTGTGAGAAGGACCGTGATCCCACTGCCTGTTTCACAGTAGTTTGCATGAAGGTCACACTCAGGCTATCTGTATCTCAAAGAGTTACCTGCTTGTAAAATAGCTTCTCATGCAGTGTTCTTCCTTTGTTGTTTTCAGCCTTTTTTTTGGCACCATGGCTCACAAGGACTTGGGGTGTGAGGAGGCACCAGATGCAGCCTGCCTGCCTGCCCCTTCTGCAGTGCCAGGACAAAGCAGAGATTCGGCAAGTGGATCTGTTCCCCAAGGCACTCTTCCAGTACTTGGTGAGACAGGCATTGAACTCCTCAGGCAATGGGCATGAAATGGGTGGAAGAACACAGAACCTGCCCAAAACTGGTAGATCTTTTTTTCAGACATTTCCCAGAGATTCATCTCAACTCTTTCTTCTGGAATTATACATTTACCTTTAAAGATTGCAAATGTCCACCCATCACTGCTTAAATAATATTTATTCATACCAGTACCCTCTTTATTTTGAAAGAGCCCAGCAACATGTGCAAATGGTGAACATTCTCCACAGTGAAAAAAACCTGCCATTATCAAGCCTTGAATTACATCTCAGAAGTCAGATGCAGTTTCTTCCTTGCATCAGATTACTAGGGTTAAAGCAGTTTCAACTAGTTAGTCTTCCAGGACTAAAGTCCCTCAAGAAAAAATACGTTCTGTGGAACTGAGATATGTTCATCTAACTCAGATGACAGGAAAGGGTATGGAGTTGATATATGCTAAGAAATACACATCACCTTCACATCAAGATTATTATGAACTTGAAAGTTTATGCAATACAAGCAAGGTATCAGATGCATCTATTTTAAACTTTCTCTCAGAGATGTTCCTTTATGCCTATTATGGATCCATGTTTTTCCCAAGATCAGTTACCTTTGCATCAGCACTTCCCAGCTGACAGGCAGCCTGACTCCAGAAATAGTGTGTCAATGCAAAATGATTCCTGTCCTCCATGTATGGCAGCAAATCACAAAGCGTGGAGAAATTAATTTTCCATTCCACCTCTATTAATATACCATTTTGATCCTGATAATCCTCTGTACTTTATAGGGTGTCTAGTGGAGTTCTGCACAGTGCAACGTGTGGGAATTTTTTGTTTCTTGAATGTAGCATTTATAACAGAAAACCCAACCGATATTTTTATTTTTCAAAATTTGCGGAGTTTTCCTATACAAGAAATTCCACAATATCAGTAATTTGTGCAAAACACTGTAAAACAATAACTTATTAATAAACAAACAAAAATATTTGATTTAAAATATTTTCTGATTGCTTTAAAATAAGTATGTATCACCCATTCTGTATTCTTTGTGACATCACCCAAAGTAAATAGAATGGATTATGGTTAGTTATAGATTCCCCAAGGTATGATTAAAATCTTTGCCCTTCAGCAAGTAGACATAGACCTCAACCTTTTCTACACTTCAAATACAAACATTTTTATGGATTCACAAGAGCAAAATGTAAACTAGAGGCTTCACATTCTGTCCTTTCTTTTACTTTGTGTTCCGGAAGACTGTGGGATGGCTCCAACCACTTTAAGTCCCTCTGGTTCTACTGGTATCCAGATACCAAATATTGTCATTTGTGCCCAATAACCCTTTACAGAGTTGAACTTGCTGTCATCTGTAACCTTTGATGAAACAAAATTATATAAAATCATGGAGGGGGGGGATTATCCTGTCCAAGCCTCCTGCTCCAAGCAGGATCAAATAGAACAAGAAGCTCAGCTGGGTTTTGAGTATCTCCAAGGGTAGACACTACTCAATCACTCTGGGTAACCTGTTCTAGTGTTTGGACACTCTCACAATATAAAACCTTTTTTTTTTATGTTTAAGTGGAATTTCCTACATTTCAATTTGTGCCCATTGTCTCTTGTTTGGTCACTGGATAACACTGAGAAGAGTATGGCTTTGACTTCTTTACTCGCCCCCCAATCAAATATTTACATGTATTGACATCATCCCCTTGAGGCTTCTTTTTTTGAGGCTAAACAATCCTGGCTCACTAAGCCTCTTTCCATAGTCAGATACCCCAATTGCTTAAACATCCTTGTGATCCTTCACTGGAATTGTTCAAGGGTGTCCCTCTCTTTCTTGTACTTGTGAGCCTAGAGCTGGACACAGCACTCCAGATCTTGTCTCACCAGAGCTGAGTAGAGGGGGAGGATCACCAGTCTCAACCTGCTGGAAACACTTTTCATAATGAAGCCCAGGATGCTGTTGGCCGCCTTTGCCACAAAAGCACACTGCCAGCTGACATTCAACTTGGTGTGTACCAGGTCTCTTTCTGCTTTCCAGCCAGTCATCCCCAAGCCTGTGCTGGTACATGAGGTTATACCTCCTCTGGTACAGGAACTTTCATTTCCATTTGCTGAACTTATGTCAGCCTGTTTCCCCAGCTTGTCAAACTCCCTCTGAATAGCGGTACAACTATGTGGTACATCAACCACTCCTCTCAGTTCTGTATCATTTGTAAATTTGCTGAGAGTGCACTCTGTTCCAGCATCTAGGTTGTTAATGAAGATGTTAAAGAATATTGGCATTTGTTTTGGCCCCTGAAGCACACCACTATTTTTCTGATAAACTTTTTTTTTTTTTTTTTTCAGCCAAGGAAGTCAACACATAAATAAGATTAATACAAATCATTTGTGAGGGACCACAAAAGTGTGACATGTTGTTCCAAACATTTTAAACTGTCAGACACTGAGTTCAGGAAGGCAAAATGGTATGTCTGCTTTTGCTTCTATGTTGGTGACCCTCGCGCAATTCATAGTTTTCCTGCAGAAATACTGATACAGACATTTAAAAGTGCATTTTTATCTGAAGCGTTTAAGACTCAGATCAATCTGACATCTTGAGAGGGTGTTCTAGCTTGCAGGAAGGACACTCCTTTTTTCTTACTCAACATCCACTGATATCCTCACAGAACATTGTGCTCAAGAGATAATGCTCAATAACCAACTCCCAGGATCACACAAGCTGGATCTCATAACTTTTAGCTGCAGTTTTAATCTGCTTGCTATCATGACTGCCAAGATATTCAAGAATAGCACTGCAATTCAGGATAGGTGACCCCTGCCCTGGCAGCATCTAACAGACCAGCATACAAATCACAGCCTGTCACTCTCTGTCTGCTTGATTAAGTACTTAAACTGATCTTCAAAGTTCCATGGAGTCAAATCACGTCAATATTGTAATAAAAATAATTTTTCAGGAATTTTTTTTTGTTAATGCTAACGTGGAGAAAACTATGCTGTAAAAATTATTCTGTTATAATTCTATAATGACCAATACACCAAAAGAGTAACCATAAACAGGCTGATTTCCTGGCACAGCAGTCCTTATCCCTGTGCAAGGTCCCACATCAATGCATATTCTTAGAACAAACCTTTGTCTATTCTGTGACAATGGAAATTGCTGTAACTCTCAGCAACAGTCCACAGGAAAACATCAATTCCCGGCCATGTTTTCCTGTACACAGATTTTCCTCTGTCTACAAGATTCTCTGCCACAGTTGAGTGTCCCAGCCATTTTTCTTGCACACACAATGTTGGTGAGATGTTTTTTATATTAAACTAAACATTGCCTCAATTCTTTGCATAACAACAAGGTATTACAAGAGTAAAAATGATCCATCTAGATCAAATAGTTAAGAAATGCCAGGACAAAAAAAGACACTGGAGAGGAGTCAGACAATCTGACACATTTTAAGTGTGTGTATAAGAGTCCCCTGGAGAAGGACTTCCTACAAACACTGGTTCTTAATAGCGCAGTTCATGCTCCATAGCAAGAGTTCATGCTGGATCAGCAGAATTCCATTAGACATGACATGTTAGTAAATCACAGAAGAAATTCAACACCATATTCGACAGTAAAAGAAGAACAGGTGCATCACACTAATGATCTCTGGATCTTGGCAAATCTTCAGGAGTGTTTAATTTCATTTCACAACAAGCAAAACAAAGTTGATAATTTTTCAGATTGGCCAGCAACTTAATTCTCCTTTAACAGGTTTCTTTTAACAAATTTTACCTCTACAGTTACACAGTTAGGCATGTTAATAGTTTCAGAGTGGGACCATGGACAAAACCAACTGAGGCAAAGCAGCTGGCAAAGCACTAAAGCCATCCTAATCTGACATTTCTTCTTCATTTCAGTCTTGAACACAAAAGTGAGGCATAAACCTATGTAATGTGTTCTCATGAGACAGAGGGACACATCCAGTCAAGACACCATTGGGCACCAGAGGATTTTGGGCACTAGATGACGTAATTATCAAGGAAAGATGAATCTCTGCCATCACCAGACTCTTACTCAGCATGGATGCTGATTTATGCAGGGCATGCAAACAAAACCACAGGGAAGACAAAACAAAAAGGACCTAGAATAATCATGAGGCATCTGAATGTAGAGTTGAGCAGAGAAACAAACCACGTGGTCCTGGGAAAGTGCAGGAAGGAATCTGAGTGTGGAGAAAAGCCAAGGGACCTGCTGCTGGGTGACAATGGGGGTCATAGCTCTCACAAAAGAGGCATGAACAGAGGAAAAGGTTTCAGGAACTGTTTTCTAACAGCTAACTCAGAATGTAGTTCTGATTTTAGCTGCCACTTCTCCTAGGTTGGTCGTAACTGCTTTCAGTTTAGCGTTGGTTTGGAGCAGTGAGTGGTTAAGCCACTCAGAAATCTACTCTTTCCACACAGCATGACAAATTTCTGAGGATGCCAGGGAGCAGCTAGATGCCACAGGAGCTCAAACAGAAGTGTTTGCACCTACCTTAAGCTCATCCTATTGGTGAGAAGGTAATTGACCGTTGCATTTCCCTGTTGACTTAGCTCCATGGGAAGAATCTCTCGTGCTAACCATTCCCTCAGACAGGCACCCAGATCCACCAGTGACCCACAGGAGGGAAGACAAAGTATTCTTTGAGCACAAGTTTGTTTTTAAGAAAAAAAATCTGAGAATGAGTAGCAATCCTATAGTGAGAATATACATTTTCCATCCTGGTGCCTCCAGGACCTCTGATGGATATTTTACTATGTGTTCAGTAATTATATTCTTGGCTACAGTTTCTTAAGATTTGGTTTCCTTAAAATCATTCTTGAAACCTTTTTGAAACACTTATGTCTCTTTTTCCATACTTTGTGTACTGAGGTGGAATGAAAAGTTAAGTTATACAACAGACCGAGTAGTTTTGAAGCTGTCAGGAAACCACTCTCCAAGGCTAATGTACTCCGATCTTGGCAAGCTAACAGGTTCCAAAACCTCCTCTTTGGACACATCTGGAAGGAGTTTGGGATTGGATTTTCTTTGAGTTTCCAGTATCAAAGATTCAGATTTCTGAGTCTGCCATTAACACAGCCTCTTTGCCTGGTCAAAGGAGAGAGAGGTATCTAAGACCAGATTAACTGCCCAATTTTATAGCCCAAACCAACTCACAAAGGAAATGAGGGAGAAAGCTCAGATTCCAGTACATTGGTTCAAAGATTACATTTACGATATATTATCACCTGAGTTTGACATCTCATATTGAGTTTCACCTCACAGGGTTAATAGGAGTTACCTGATAAAGTAATGGATCTAAGAAGAAATGATGGATGAATTGTTATTTTACTGCGCTCTACTTCTTTGGCTGTCTCATTTGACATCTGAAAATGAAAGTCCTCCACCCCTGGCCTCCCATCCTCTGAGCAATATTTTACTTTTTTTCTTAGGGACTAACAAAAAAACCCCCAATGATATAAAGAGCAAATACTCCAGTATTTCCATAGGAGGTGACTTCAGGTTCACACAGGAAGTATTGTTCTAGGCAACAGCTATTTAGCCAACTTCCTACTTCTGATGCGTGGTGCCCTGCTGNCTCTTTGAGAAGGCAGAAAAGGCCAGCCAAAAGCTATTTGAACCAACATCATTATTCTAAAACCAGCACGGTGCGGCTGATGGAATGAAAACAGCTCTTTAGTGGCACTGATGCGTGGTGCCCTGCTGCCAGTAGATGGATGCAGAAACATCCATTCTCATACTCCTCCGCAGCATTAGCACTGCCAAACATGATAGTGCTGTTCAGCTTGAGAAAGCTGGCACAGGAGTGCTCTAAAGCAATCTAGAGAGTGCCAGAGGGGAAATGTAGAAAAGGCAAACAGCACATCTACTGCCAGATCCCTCTCACAATCCCACAAGATTCAATTCTCAGCTCCAGTTTAACCTACAACTGAAGTAGCTAAGGTAGCAACGTTAATTTTGTCTCCTGACATAGAAGTACACCTGGTAAGTCTTACCTGCTCAAAGAAATATGTGGGAAGATCATCTCAATGGAAGTCCAAATCATAGCTATATAAGTTATACCTTGTAATCCACTTACCTCCTTTAACCACATATAAACACAAACAGCGTCATTTAAGTGTCCATTTGTTCTTGGTCACATTTATTATTATCATCCCATATCTAGTCATACTGTAAACCAATCTCAGTAGGTCCAGAATACAGTTGATTAATATGTAACACACATGCAGGAAAACACTTATTATAAGATAGGCAAACCATTGTTGTCAAGTTGGAGAAGTTTTCCTGCCAAAATCGATATAGCTGCTACACCTTTGTCTCAGATACTTTAAGTATGCTTTTTCTCCACTTATCCTGCCTTAACTGAATGCCAACCGTGTGTGAATCGCTTTCTGATAAAGGATAATTTTCTCAGTAGCAAACAGGTGTGCACTAACCTTTACTCTGAAGATCTCCAATGCATTAAAACAAAGGCCTTTACCCTTAATTTGGGCTGATGAACTTTCCTTACACTATCCACATGCATTAAACTCATTTAAAGCTGAGCTCCAATGTAGATTACACAAAGCTTTCTTCAAGACCTTGAAGAAAGACTGAAGTAAGGCTGTTCAGTATATGTTATTCATGTTTCCCAGATATGTCAACTGGTATCAGAACAGGGTAATACTATCTCTATAAAACACGCTCTGTTAGATTATCTTTAATTTAGTTGTTCATAGTGTATATGTTATGTTTCTTTAAGCACAGCAACAGGCTTGGGGGAGTGATACGCTCCTGTTCTCAAGCAGTATCATGCCTGGTCAGGGTGTAGTAGGTAATGGAGGCACAGCATGGTGCCAGGAGCCTGCAGTTCACTGGATACTGCAAAAGCCAGGAACATCAGCTAGCCTGACACAGGAGTGCAGGAAAGAGCAGCCTCCTGGGCCCTGGTGGGACTGCGTGGACTTTGCTTCTCTGAAGAGAGACATAAGAAATAACTAAAGCCAATTTGGATGCAAGGACCTGCCAGCAAGGACTCTTTGGGCAGATGGCCAGATGTTGATAAGCTTTTTTTTTGTTTCCATGTCTTCTCTAGTCTGTTTTTCTGTTTAATAATGTAAGCGCAAATGGGTAAGCCTGACTTCTTACTTTATAAGCCTTTTGGGCCTTTGTGGCAGCTCATTATGAAAAGGTTTTAAGTAGTTGTGCCCCAGGCTACGGCTGGCAGGAGTCCATCTTACTCATGCCTTCATACGCACATAGCGCAGGCCATTAGTATTCCACAGGGTGCATCCATGACCTGTTCACATCATGACTACTAAAGGCAGAAAGGATGTGACAGGGTAGGAGGAGCACCAAGGATTACTAGAAAAGATCAACTGATACATCACAGTGTAATACACTAAGTACCAGCACGGGAAACTTCTTTAATCTGCACTGCTTAGCTTGGTATAAATATAATGAAATAAGAATAAAATGAAATAAAACATAGTCTAATTAAAAAACACCTCCCTGCCACTGAGGAAATCTCAAACAAAATTGAAACCTTCATCCCACAAACAGTTATCCCCCTGAAATGTTAAAACTACTAACAGTGAAAGATCTGAGTATAACATTACTTGATATGGCCCTGAAAGAAATGGAGATATTGAGGACAGAATAAAAACCATACTGCAGAAAACTTGCTTAGGATAAGGCACTTCCACAGTCACTCAGTGTCAAACAATACTTTCCCCACTTGATGCTTCATTGACACTACTTTCAACTGTCAGTCATGTATTGTGTCATATGGATTATATATATAAAAAATGTGTGTATAATGTAATATATATAAACATACGTATATGTAATTATATATAATAATTTTCCATTATTATATGTAAGGATACATCGTAATGCAGGTATACAATAGACAACACAGAAAGTTGAGGATTTAGAAAAGATTGATGAGATTGCAGAAGAAAAACGAGAAGTCATTTGAGGCACTTACTATGCCGAGGTCTCTACAATCTTTATTTTCTACAAATTTCTAAAGGAACAAACTACAATTTCAGAAAAAAAGTGAAGGAGCTTCACATTCTGTGCATTCCCTAGTGACTTTACAAACTTTCTAGATTCTCATTCTTAATTTTTCCTATAAATCTCACGACTCTTCATGCGGAGCTTGTTGACCTGCGACTCTGCAATGTCAGCCCGCTCCTCAGCTTCCTCCAGGTCATGATGGATCTTGCGGAACTTGATGATGTTGACATTGGACAGCTCCTCCTGTGTGAGGAGAAGAAGATGTGAAAACTGGCACTTCCATTTTCCTTTACCTGTAGCATTGGAATTCCTGAAGGAAGGGGAAGGTCCACAGCCTCTGTTCCCGCTTTCCAGCTCTTATCTAGGCTCTTAATACAGGTCTTCTCCATCTTTCTGATTTCTTATCCAGAAAATTCACTAAAAGTTTCATGGAACTCCTTTTTATCTACGAATAATACTAAAACTGTATTTTTTAACCATATGAATATAGCAAAAAGGAGACTGAGGACATGTGATGTCATTTCTTAGAAGAACTTGTTAGATCAGGAGTTCAGTGCATCCATGTCTGTCTGGATTTCAGAACTGAACTAAAAAGAAACCATTGCTGGTCACCTAAATATTTTCAAATATGATTGTGTTAAATTTGGAATCTTGCTTTTCATGAACCAGACCTGATAACCTGTAGAAGCAACATTCTGTTTGATGCTCTAGACAGACCTGTTGAATTTTGGCAACACATTCACAGAAAATAAATACCTGTGAATATATACAAACAGAAAGTAACTGTCTCAAAGAAAATACACAAGAGTAAACACCATTCACTTCCTAATCCAAACAGTTATTAAACCCCTCTTTCCCTCTTTTTGCCTGCCTGTCTTCAGTGACCATCTACCTCTTGTTGATTGGCATGTGTTTCTAGAACAGGTACATGTTACCCCTGAACGAAAGACTCAGACAATCATGAACAACTTTTATCCAATCCAAGGACTGGGACTTTGAACTTCGAGGTTGGCAGGAATCTCAGGCCACCATCCAGTTCAATCTCCCACTCACACAGGGCTAGGACCAATGATAGATCTGGTTGCTCAGGGACTTGTTGAGTTTTGAGCATCCACAAGAATGAAGATTCCATAGCTTCTCTGGGCTCCTGTTTCAATACTTAAGCACTTTCATGGTGAGAATATTTATCCTAATGTCAGTCAGAATTTTGCTTATGTGACTCGTGCCCTTTGGGCACCCATCCTTTGAATGTGCACCTTTGAGACAAGTTTGTCTCCTATTCAACAAAACCACGTTTGACCATTGAAGACATCATAAATAATTCTTCTTGATAAATCCATGCTGGCAGTTTCCAGTCACCTTCTTCTCTTTCATTTGCCTTGACATTACCTCCAGAAGGATCTGGAACATGATTTTCCCAGTGCGTGAAGTAAGGCTGACTTGATGTGGCTTCCTAAATCCTCCATCTTGCCCTTCTTTAAGTGCTTTTCCAGTCATCAGAGACTTTCACCACTTGCCATAACCTTCAAAGTTAATAGAGAAATTGCAATGGCATTGGCCAGCTTCCCTAGCACAGTCAGATGCATCCATCTAGTCTACTGGACTTGTGTATGTCCAGTTTGCTTAAGTGGTTCCTAGCTCACTCTTCTTCTCCAGTTCAGCTTTCTTGGCTCCATCCTTGTATGTACAGGCAATGTCCTGATAGTCCTCACAGGACGCTCATTCCTGCTTCCACTTTCCATATATTTCCTTTTTGTATTTGAGCTTAGTCAGGAATTCTCTATTCAGAATATATAGGCTCCTGCCAAAACTGCTTGCGTTCTTGCCCATTCCTGTGCTTGGTAGAGGTGGTCCTTAAAAACACAGCACTTCAGAAATAAGAGCTAGCACACTGGGTCTATGATCTCAGGGAGGTCTTAGCTCTGCAGTTACTGTACAGACTTTTAATTCCTCCTGCACCTTCCCCATGCTGTATGAGTTTGTCTACAGACACATGAGATGGTTTTCCTGTCATGCTGCTTTCTCAGTGGAGGTGTGAGAACCTTCCCCAACATGCTGTCCCCCAGATATTTTCTTCTTGCATCTATTTGTCTGTTTATTTGGGGAATTTTGTTACCATCCCCCAATAAACCTAGTTTAAAGCCCTCTTCATTGAATCAGCATGCTGGCAAATATACTTTTACGTTATTTGTTCAGATAAATTCACCGGTCCCCAGAAGTTCTTGTTCCTCACTAAACAAGATGTAGTCATAAAAGCCAAAGCCCTGCCTGTGACACCAGCCACATAACCAGCTGTTGACCTGAATAATGCATCTTTTCATACCTGAGCAGTCCCCTTGATCGGCAGAATCAGGGAGGACAACACTTGAGCTCCCATGCCCTTCACTGTAGCCCCCAGAGCTCTGTAATCCCTGAGCACTATTACTGAGTATCAGAAACAATGATTAACTCACCATGAAATGGATCTCAGCAGCTTACCTAGTCCTGCTTCCTTCTTAAAGCAGGACTCATATGCCTAGGAGAAACAATGGTTGATAATCTGATGGCTAGCCAAGATTTGTTAGTCCCTCAAAAAATTCTGGATTAGAGCCCTTGGCAAACAGCAAACTTCCTGAGAAAGCAGATCTGGTTGGCAGATTAGTTCCTCCACCCTGTTTGGAGAGGAGTGTCCGACTACTTTCACTACCACTTCATGGAAGCATGGGTCAGGCTCACCTGGCCCAGATGCCTCCTCTGAAGAAGCGTATCTCACTTGTCACCAGACTCTGTATCTAGTCTATTGGTGCACATCTGTGGGTGGTGAATGTGTCTTCTCCTAATGACAGATGTTAAAAGCTTCCAGCTTCTTGGAAGTCTCCATCAAGCGTAGCCTGAGACAATTTGTCCTTCCTTGTAATGCAGGGTTTGAGCTCTTGCACCTCCAGGGTGTCTCTGAGGACC
This sequence comes from Himantopus leucocephalus, assembly GCA_003993805.1. NCBI lineage: Eukaryota > Metazoa > Chordata > Aves > Charadriiformes > Recurvirostridae > Himantopus > Himantopus leucocephalus. The sequence continues at coordinate 390,175 of RSEF01000018.1, forward strand.
TGTTGATCATTCATGCCTGTTTGACATTCCAGAAACAACACAACCTGCTCACCTCTTCCCGAAGGTCCTTCACTTGGCATTTCGTCACCTGACCAGAATGTATCAGCCCAAGCCTCAGGAAGAAAACCTGTGCACTCCAGGGAGACAAATCCATTTTTCCTCAGGATCTCTGTTTTGATTGAGAACTCTGAAGTGCTGGGATGATCACTCCACCTGGTGCTGGAAACTGATCTATAGCATGTTGCCACCATTTTTGGGGCACTTCTAGGAGGCACCAACAATCTTGAGCAGCACCTCTGAGCCCCCCATCTGCATTTAATGGTGCATGAAATGTTAAAATGCTGTTTGCACATCCTGGTCACTGGTCCCTAGAACTGGTATAAACAGAAGCACAGCAGCCTTCTAAGAATTCAACTTTTTCTCAAAGGTACCTTTCCATATTACGTGTAACATGCATAAGTCTAGCGTGCTTATAACAAACAAATTTCTATTATCAGGGGACAGAAATATAAAATAAAACAATTAAAAAGAAAAAAGAACCAAAACAATTTAAAAATATTATATTAGTTAGAGAGCTAATAAGAAATTACTTAATTGCTGTGTTCTTGTGAATAAGAGTTGAGAATTATTTACTTTTGAAAATAATTTAATTTATAATCTGATATAGTCCTCACACTTGTTTATTATTCTGTGAAATCCTAATCAGTCCCAAGGATACATTATCAAACTTGGAACATATAATGATAAAAAGAAAAAAACTCGATCATAAATGCTCCAAATTAGTTCCTCAATACCCAAGTTCCCCACTTCGAAAATGTCTTCACCACCACTCAGAGTGATACTTACAGCTTCCTCAGCTTGTCTCTTGTAGGATTTCACCTTCATTTGCAGCTTGTCCACCAGATCCTGGAGCCTCAGAATATTCTTCTGGTCTTCCTCAGACTAGAGTGGTCGGTAAGCAGGAATGAGAGTGAATTGGTTTCCCCACAACACAAAATTATAGTTCTCTTTGGAGTTCATGTGAAAAAGCTCTCGTTTCCAGGGGTGGGGGTGTATCAGCCCAAGGAGGCTTCCTGCTTACCTGGTAGGTCAGCTCCTTCACCCTCCTCTCGTACTTGC
>RSEF01000018.1:397482-418288 GCA_003993805.1 Himantopus leucocephalus
AGATGCATGTATGTCAGCTAAGAGCTGAGAGTGGGAATCAAACGGTAACCTTCAGCCTTGTTTCTTACTCACCTCTCCGCCTTCAGTCTTGACGGTGACCTTCCCTGTTTCTCTGCTCTGGATTGTTCCTTTCACAAAGGATTCCTTAGGATGCACCACAAAGACGGATGTCTTGGCATCGAAAGGCTTGTTCTGGGCCTCGATTCTCTCCTTTTCTGACTTTCGGAGATACACAGCTGCCTCCCCAAAGATGGCCATCTCAGTATCTGAAGACATGGCTGCAGTTTATTTGGGCTACACCTGTAAAGAACTGATGGGCAAAACGTTATTTCATGACAATACTGTCTTCAAGAGGATTAAATCTCTCCTATCAGAAGCTTGCTTTGTGATCAGTCTGGTGGCAACAGCAATTTCAGTTATTACTGCCCTGTCATGCCATGGTGTGCTATTCCTCAGCTGCATTAGCACAAATATTTTTTTGATAAACATGAACTACATCCACCTTTAGAAACTAAAAGAAAAATATTGTTGCTTCTACTGGGGAGCTATGGGTGAGTGTGTGCATGAAAGAGCTGTGATGAAGTACATGATTCTACAGTGTCCAAGGTTGCCTCGCATGAATAATAGCAGCTTGAGTCTAATAATTGTAGCAAATTAATTAATGGCAGGTGTTCAAATAAATATTGGTTGTGATCTGTGCCTTCACTTGATTCAAATCTCTTACCAGCAGCTAGGGAATTTGCAGCACTAAGAGGACACTGCATCATGTTTGAAAACTAATCAGCAGAACTTGTTTGGTTTTCAACACAATATATTTTAACAGAAAACATGGGATAAAGTGATAGACTGACTCACGTGTTTTTCACTAATGAATAAAATATACAAATATTTTCCTTTGGTGTAACCTGATCAGTTTGGATAATTCCAAGTCAAAGATTTAGGGATAAAAAAAACACACTCTGCTTTGGTCCATAATTAAACATGGTGCATCTCCTGGAAGTGGGTTTAACTCCAGGTCAGTGGAACTATAATTGAATTTTACATAACAGAGACAGCAAACAGCTTGTCAACAGGAAAGAAATTCTACCTTAAATGGTCTCCTATGGTAGGTTTACAGCACGTTACAAAGCACTATGAACTTCATAGTGTTCTTTGCACAGAATGACCATCATCAGCTCTGCAAGAGCAGCATAACTACATCAGTGTGCTCTTCTCCACCCGAATTACTGCATACTTCCAAAGAGCAGGATTTATTATCAAAAGTGCAGTGTGACAGTGAAATAGTCATACCGCTTCTAAGATACATATTATTTTTCTTAAATGTCACTACATTATACTTCATAGTACATCTTTGGATGGCAAATGAACTCCCATTATAATTTCCCTCTCACCCCCTGCCTTCCCTCACTAAATACGTATGTACATATGTACTTTAAAGTAGAACTGCTAGACAAGTCCAAATCCTTTATGTGCCCTTATTATACACAGGGAAGGAATAAAAGTGTCTTACCTCTTGTAGGACAGGATGAGTTACTTGTAGGCTGGTAGTACCGTAAAATGGAAAAAGAATTTCCTGTCTTACTGCTGTGCAGAAATTCAGAGTGAAGTTGCAGAATGAATATTTACAAATACCTTGAAAGAATATTTAAAATATGAGCTGAGAAAGAAATCACCTTCTGAAAATAAGGTCCAGGAGAAGCAGGACTGCAGTGTGAGAGAATGCAAGACTCTATGCCCTCTTTGCTAGCCAAGACGCCTCACACTTACCTTGAAATTTTCTTTAAAGGCAGAGCTGTCTTGTCTCAAGGCATTTTATACTCTTGTCTTCCCATGGAACAGATGCCCTTTCTTTCTTCAGTCATAACATTTTTGGCAAACTTTGTTCCTGGCAAAGCATTGTTTGGCAAAGTCAGCTAAAGGGAAAACTGTCAGGTGATGTGACCAGATATAATTAGAAATTATTGATATCTTACTGACTGAATAAATCCCCTATAAATAATATGAGAAGGATCTAAAAGAAGGATTTGGACAAGTCCAGCAGAGACAGTTTGAAAGGGCCCACTAGGCTTGGTCAGTTAAACACTGAAAATAATCCAGGGTGCGGGTTTGAGGACACAGAGGCCTTGCTCTTGAAGGAGAAAAATCATTGAATCATGGCATCCTGAAAAGATTTCAGTCAACGTGTTCTCTGGAAGTCTCTCATGTAATTCTCAAAGCACAGCAAGATCAGGTCGCTCAGGATCATGTATAGGCGAATTTTGGAAAGCTCAAAGGAGGAAGTTGCCACATCTCTCTTGACACATTTTTCAGTGCTTAAACATTTCTTTGTACTTCTCCTTCTCATAGCACAGTCTAAAGTTTATGAAGAAATGTGCGAGATGTTTGAAATAAAATATGCCATAAAGTCGCAAGTCATTTTTTGTTAGAACTGCTTACCATCTGCAATAGCAAAAGAGACAAGATATGTCAAAGTACAGGTTCCTTCCTGTGACAGTGCTGGCACTGGGGTTCCCTCACTATCTGAGTCCATGACCACGCTGAGTTTCTGAGCTAGAGCCTCACATCAGGTGAATTCTGAGGTAAGTAGTTAAGTACATACATGAGTGTACACATCCTTTTGCATGTGTTCGCATGTACAACTCAGCCTTCATATTCCTCATAAAAATGAGAGATGCTGTAGAAATGCTGCTCTGTCCTGGCTGATCAGTCTTTCTGAAGGAGCATGCTCTAGACCTGTGCCACATCAGAAGGCAGAGCAGATGGTCAATGACATTCACAATCTCTGACACAGGGTTTACCCCACAAACACAGAGCAAGACCTTCCTTCTGACAGCTGTAACACACCTTCATTGAAGGATCACGCATCCACCATTCTGCTCAGTGAATGAGCAATACTTATCTGCACACAAGACTCATCACCATGTCTGTCTGTCCATGCCGACACATACTTGTTCCAAACTTTACCTCAGGACAGACTCCCAGGCTCTGGGGCCCTGAATGCTTAACACTTCCAGCATTTGCATATCTGAAGTCCAGGTTTGTTCACACATTCACATGATCCCTCCAAAATGATGTGTAAATGTAAGAAAATATGCTATTTAGATGTGTATATTTTCTAACTAGAAGATTCCAATTTATGATGTCTTGAATTTCAGTGTTGTGAAAAAGAAGTAAATTTCAGATTAAAATTAAAGTGATTGATATTGGAGTTTTTAATGAAGAATGACGGATACTCATCCTCACCTAGCACACATAGCATGCAAAGACCTTCTGAATGGTTGCTTTCCACTTCCTTGTTACTGCTTTGTTACGCAGGTTATTGTCTGAGAACTGTAGAAATGTGCCCAGACATTAGCTACTGTGCCATCCCTGAACCCATTTTCATCAGAAGTTGAGATTAAAATACAAGATGCTATGAGCAGTGGCGAGGCATGGGCACACGTTTCCATCTGTCAGCTCTTCTCTACTATAGGACCTGTGAGATACCTGGGAACAACATTCCTAATTTGTTGGACCTAAATGCAGCACAGTTCATCTGTTGGACCTTACACATCAGCAGCTTTAAATCCTGCCAGATCTAAACATACTCTTCTCCTCGTCATTGGCATTTTGGTTATTAAAAGAGCTCAGTGGATAAAGCTCAGTCAATAACACGGCAGCAAGGTTAGAAAAATGATGCCTGTGATCCAAGGTAATATCCAACATGAGGCACTGATGTGAGCATAAAGAGCTTATTCCAAAAAGGGCTCTGGCACTGCAGGACCCACATTTTGGGTGTCTAGGCCCTAGCCTGGAGCCCAAACCCAGAGCTGAGCTCCATGCTCAGGGCATAGGAGGCTGATGGAAACAGCCTGCACACTCCCAGCAGGATCCCAGAGCCAGCCAGTGGGAAATGGGGAGCCCAGGGGTGCATATGAAGTCTGGCCTCTCTGGGGAGCTGGCACCGACGGGTGCTGGTGGGGACACCTCCCTCCAGCAGGACCCAGAGCACAACTGTGCGTGGGGCCAGCAGGCATTGGTCTGAGGGGCTCTTGCAGCTGAGTCCTCAGGGTGCTGGGGTGCCATGTGGTGTCCAGCAGCCCCGTGGCTATGGGTCCTGGCTGAGGAGTGGACAGGAGGTCCTTGGCAGCTCAGAGCCCAGTGTCAAGAATGGGCAGGAAGAAGCAGGGCTGCAGCCAGAGCCCAGGTGGCGAGGGCACTGCCTTGATGTGGAGCCCTGGTTCTCTCAATATATTTCCCCCATTTATCAAATTGATATTTTAAATGCTCTACATAAAGAAATATTTTTCACACACTCAACTTCATGAGTGAACAATACCTATAGTATTATAATCTTGCTCTTTTCTACACGTGATCAACATGCTGCCTCTGTACATCTCAACCTGACAATTGTGACGTAAGGGTTAGTCACAACTACTACAAGCATTGTTTATTTCTATGTCTTTAGTTTATAACTCTCAAATTTGCCAGCCTTTGCTTTTTTTAAAGATCTGTGGTTTATATCCTTTTATCCACTTACTCATAACAGTTCAAAACTAAACAGAATTTACCTCACTCTGAAGCAAATTTCATGACCTATGATACACAAATATAATTCAAGAATATAAAATCAGAAAGTATCAAGGAAGTTGCAAATACTTCACAATCCTTCAAAATTTGCTACACATAGAATCAAAGGATTTGAAGAGGATAATATTTAAACACGATAACCTGAATTTGCACAAAGGTACGGTGTCAAATTTAACTATTTGTTAATCCAAATGCAAGGATAAACATAGTTGCTGTCTCTGCACTGCTAGTTCAACATTTAATGACATTAAGCTCAGCTAAAAATACAAAGTCTCCTCATAAAAGAAGATATTTAACCTTGCATTTTCTAGAAGCCAAGTGGTCTATAGCAGAACTGTTCCACCTTTGGTCCACGACCTTGAATTGAAGTCTCAAAAGAGCTAAAGGATCTTCCTGGGTTACTACAAGAACAACCACAAAAAAGAAGTAGCAAGGTCAACCTGCTGTCAAGACTTCATAGAAATCCAGTGACCAAATGGTAGAAAAATTTGCTTTTTAGTAGGATCTTGTTTTGACATTTGCGATTGTTCGCTGCTTCTGCCCTCAAAGTAATGTTTAACTGACTCCTCCACAGAAAGGTTTGCCTCACAGCAGGGATTACAAAGCTTCAGAGAAGATATTGGTATTGAACATAATCAGAAAGATTAGTATAAAATTTTCAGCAACCACCTCATACTGAACAAAAGAGAAGCAAAAGTGAAGTAAAACAACATAAAATCCTATCTCATTTTAGAAGACAGTCTTCCAAACCATGTTTAGAAAAAAATAAATGCACTGGCATGACAGTATTAGATATGCTACCACTTACAGTAGTGCAAAGGATCAAGGAGTCTATGACAAATGCAAACAGATGCAGAACTTATCTTCCCCTTAGGCTATCAATGACAGAGAGTTTCATAAGATCTTTATGACAGCATTTTAGTATGTATATAATACAACACACTGAGAAAATTTCCATTTGACATGAAAAATAAATGCCAGTATCTGCTTAGCTTCAATGGGAAAAGACCATCTTGCTTGTCTGTGTAGGCTCAGACGTTTGCAGTATAGTAGGTGTCACTGTCTAAAAATTTGAATTCTGGTCTCATATGGTCTTCTAGACTTGTCTCCCTGTGGAAAGAGATAGGTACCTCTGCAAGCGATAAACCCATCTCCACAAAAGATGTCAAGGTCATGGAAAGAAGCACCTTTCATAGTGACTTACGTATCCTAAAGACTGAACTCAAAATGAATAGCTTTAACCACAAGAATGACCGTTCTGGGCTGGGCCAAATGCCAAGCCAGTTCAGAAGGTGCCTAAAGCAGTTTCCTACTGTAGTCCCATAGCATATTACATTTCCTGTTGCCATTTCTATCAGAAGGTCAGAAGCCTTGAGCTAGCTTAGCAATAAAATGACTCATGAGGGCTTGCCTGGACTTAAGTCTTGAGCTTATTTAGCTTTGTTTAGCTGAAGTAGCAAGTTTCCCAACAGTTTGGAGATGAACATCTGACTTGTTTTTAGCTTTAGCTTAGTTTGAGTGAAGAAATTATACCCTATATGTTAACTTCTAAAAAAAAAAAAGTGATCATTGGGTAACTAGATATATGGACTTAAAAAAATAAAAATTAGCAACAGACTTCAATAGCAAATAAAAATAATGCCAGGAGGACCCAAGATGGAGGATGAAGAAACTCCCCAGCAACATCCTACTCTTCCTGGCAAAGAACTCAGGATGCTGAAGACTTACTTTATCAGGAAGGACCCTTGACTTCAGAAGACTGGAAAAATGAAAACTCAGCATTTTTAAAAGAGATGCAAACACTATTAGATTTGTGATTTATCCATTTTGACTGTATCACTAAGCACCACTGGGAGGAATTGGGCAATTTAGATTGTAGGTATTAGTACAAGTAATATGTATTGTATTTTGATCAAACTGATGAAACACTGATTAGATTAGCAATAAATTTTCTTGGATTCATGTTTGTCTCATGACTGACATCTGGGGATGCACTGGATGTGTAGGTCATGGCATGGTCCATTGCACATCCAGAGGAGAGGGAGTCACAGACCTCAGTACTGCTTTCACTCTCCCAACGGCTCCAGCTATATGGGGAGTATTTTTCCTTGCCCATGTCCCAGATACAGTTGCCCTTGGAGATGTTGACCATGTACTTTGTGTCCTTCAAGGTCCAGGAGCTGCTCTCATCCCTTAGGTAGCAAGAAGACTGTGGGATGAAGGAGATGTTGGATTCCAAGGAGGGAACCACCTTCTGCCCTGAGGTGGGGGCAGCACTTTGCTGGGTCGGGGTGTTGTCAGGCTCATGGCACCTCTGTCCATAAGGAAATCCGTCCCAGTCTTCCTGCTGTCAGCTTAAGGCCTCAGTGTGGTCCCAATTCCTCAGCTGCACCCTGGGCCATTACCTTGTGGGCCCAGATGATGACTCTTCCTCCCCAGGAGCTTCTCTCTCCTGTCTCTCTTTACAAGACCGGCCCTGCCAATAGCAGGCTCCATGCTGTCCAGCCCTGGCCATAGGCCCATCTCTGCTGCCTTCTTCCTTAGCCACTGTCTCAATCTCTTCGTCCTGCAACTAAGGAAAGCAATTGTGAGCCTGGGCTCAGCACCATCTCTCCCCTCTATCCTCCCCCAAGGCATACTGGGACACTGGATGGCACTGGAAGGAGCCACAGCTCCAAAAGGGCAAGCTTTGTCTTCCCATCCCCAGCCAGGCTCCCGCAGGGCTGGCTACACACTTGTGTGAATTGATGGAGGGGGTGCTCTGCTGATTTTTCTGCTCTCCTCACCTCATTGCTCTACCTGCTGGGTGGCAGAGCTGCTCTGCTGGCAGCCCTCCACCACAGAGATAGCAGGTGAGGAAATGAACTATATGGCCTGTGAAAACAAAGGCAGCTCTTGATCACAGGGGCAGAAGGGCTTCTACCATCCTGCTATCATTGCTGGTGCTGCGCGGGGAGGGACGTGTCCCCTAGCACCTAATGCTCTCCTAGAAAGCTGCCTGGCTGTGTGTCCCCTGTGCTGGGAAGTAGTACTGAGGGTGGGGCACAGGCAGGGACATATCAGAGGGTGCCTCCCCTCTGGACACTGCCCCTGTCCCTGAGGAGATCAGGAGCCAGGAGGCATGGGAGGGCCCTCATACAGCACTACCAAGCCTCTGTTCTGTCCTTTTGGGCATCTCCAGTCATGTTCTCTCTAAAAAGCATTAATCCCCTTACCTCATCACAACACTCACAGTTGCCCTGGGACCACAGTCAGCCCCCAAGGACTGGTTCCAGAAAGAAGGGGAAGCAGGTTCCCGTTCAATGCTTGCTCACACTGGCCCTGCCCGGTACCAGACCCCACCATCCATGAAGCTGTCCTGAGTATTTCCCAGGGGCTTTGCACTGGGACTTAGATGTTCAGGGGCTGCCCTGGTCACAATGCAGGTCCCTCCAGAGCAAGTACCGTGATCTTCTTTCCACCCTTCCTCAAGCCTGTTCTCCTCCAGGAGAATTTTGTGCTGTAGGTCTGTGCCCAGGCTCTCAAGCCAACTCAGTCCCACTGCTGCAGCAATGCTACAGATGTATCCTTGCAGTTCCCTGTGCCCCTTTCTGAAGCCCAACCACAGGAGTGACTCCTCGTCTCCTCCAAAGTCACTTGGGCCAGGTTCATTTGTAGCCACCAGGTATTCACTGTTCCAACCCAGGTTCCCTGCAGCCCTCTTTGTCAACTCTGGGGACAGGAACAAAGAAAACAGCTCTTATATGGCATGCCTCGCTGCTCCTTTTGGGATACTGCTTGAAGGTCAAGGCTGCTGCCTAGCTCCTGCCTAGCCCACAGGCCGGGTGGTGGCCCCTATGAAAAGCTCCCACCAGGAATCCCCCTCTGGGCTGAGGCCGAGGCAGGCTCCTGCCCACAACCCCTTCCCCATGCAGGCTGGAGGCTAGAGCGCATCAAGTGCCTGAACAGTAGCTGGTTTGCACACCTCCAGCTCTGTAGCAGCAGTGGCACCTCCCCAGCAGCTGGCAACCCCAAGTTTGCACAACCTGTACAGGGGCAGAGATGGGGCCACAGCACCCCTGGCCCAGGGGGTCCCTTGGGCACAGTAAGGCCCTCATAGTGGCCTACTTCTTCCTGGCTCTGCAGGAAATACTGTCCTCATGATGGAGCAGGCACTCCGTTATGGGACGGTGTCTATGCAAGGGCATGGGCAAGGGCAAGGGCAAGGCAGGAGCTCATTGCAAATGTTAAATCCTCATCCAAAGGGTCAAGGGGTGGACACTCTGACAGACATACCTTTAAATTGTTGTAGTCCATGATTTGCATCACATGCTGTAAGAAGTATTGTAGCAGGAACCACACAAACCAGTGGAGGACTAGGCTCACAAGAAGACATGCTAGTGCAGCAGTGAGCCAACCTGAGCTGGATTTTGTGCCAAATAATTCCAAAAACCACACTGCTTCTTCTGTCCTAAGTGACCACAGTAATAGATGGAACCCAGGTCATGGATTATATGAACTTAATGGATATTTTATGGGCATTTTATAGACATTTTACAGGAGTGGCCCAGAGACCACCCCTGTCATAGGAAATGACATTTGTGTATATATAAAAAGATGGGGAGGGGGTAGCGGTTAATAAGGATGCGTTGGACAGTGTGAGATCAGTGCATGAATTAAACGGTTTGGAATAAGAGGTGGAGGTAGTACTGCTTGTGGCTGCGATGGTGATAATGGAAGCTCTGATGAGCTTATCATTCCAATATTCTTTTTGCATTCACCAGCACTTCATCTAGACAATGCAATGAAGAAAAACCTCATTGTACTAACAGATTACATTTTGACAGGCCAGCAATATGATTCTAGAATGAAGGAAGCAGAGTTAATCCCTAACTGTAACAATTAAGAAATTTTACTTGACACAGTAAACACTGAATAAGCGTGATATTTTATGCCATGACTACAGACTCCCGTGAACCCCAGATAGTATTATCCTACTAGATCTGTGCCTATGAATCCATGTTCACTGTCTGAAAGAGACACTAGTGTGCTTTTGATAGATGTAGGAAGTGGTCTTGATAATCTAGCCAAAATTAACTCTGAATAGATATTCTGTTTAAAAAATGGGACAAATTTAAGAGAAAATAACTCTCTGAGATAAATGAAAGAAATTGAACAAAAGGGTTCTGGATCAGAATATAACTACCGGAAAGGCAGTGAATAAGGTATTTTACACGAGTTGTAGCCCCTGATGGGCTCCAGCAGCTTTGCTGTAAGCCCTACTAGTGTGTCCCCACTGCCCATAGCACCCACGAACAGGATTTGCTCAGCTGTGAGCAGGCCCAGCTGTGCAGGTCACACCTCAGTGTCTGAACCCAGTGAGCACCTAAGGCCATGGCTTGGCAGCCAGGGGATGGATGAATGGAGTGCCATGCACAGTGGCTGTGTCTGAAGCTGCCTGTGCTCAGCCTGCCTGCCCGTGCAAACAGAGGGACGGCCTCCCTACTGTGGAGCAGAGCCTGCCCTGACACCAGAGCAGCAGCACACAGGCTCCAAGCTCTTTGTGACACAGCCTCTTCTCGGTTGATCCCGAGTGGACCCGTAGCCTAATTATGACAATGGCAATTTTCAAAGAAAATACGGTTTCTCAGAGGCTCATGTCACGTGTCTACTGTAGACAGAAAGTTGGAAGGAAATCGCCTTGGAAATGCATGAAATATCAGTAATTTTGAGTTGGGAGCATACAGGGACACAATACAAAATTGCTCCTTTCCCTGCCACACATGAAGTGCACGAGGACTTCTTAAAATGGGCCAAGCTGAAATGGGGGCCCCACAGGGTCTGACTTGTTATGAAAATGCCTGTTCTATACTGAGCTCAAGAATCCAATAGCAAACACTTCTCTAAGGACCCAGGACCAGACAGTTATTTTTATGGATGCTTGTTTCGTTGCTCCTTGGAGTTGGGTTTCAGCAGAAAGAAGCTAGTGTTTCGCTGACATCTTAAGATATGAAGAAGAGCCTTGAGCTCTCTGAGGAGTGAGTGAAACATTTGGCTCTACCAGCTGCACAGGGAATATGATCTGAGCCAAATATAAGAACTGAAGGATTTATACATTTGTTTCAGACATCGTAAGTTCATTTTAAGAAATGATTCTCCCTGCACACATGCACACACATGTACTCACTTATATCTGCGTGTACCCACACATCACTTACTGTGCTCTAACATTTTCCTTTGTAGTTGGTCTTACTGTTGCTGTGCAGACCCTGAAGTCTTCCTGGGAAGAAATCTCTACATGATGTACAGAGTGGCTACTTTTTCCATAAACTTTTCTGAACACAACCATCATGATCAGCCTCTTCTCTTTTTCATCACAGTCCCATCTCTCTTTGGTAAGAAAATAAGTTTTTTGGTACAGGAGATTGAAAACTTCTCTCAGCTGATCAGATAAAAGAGTGCCTAGGAGGGATATTTCTCCATCACTTATTTTGCCCCGAGATGTGGATTGCCTGCCTCGGCAGCAGGATTGAGGTGGTAGATATGCTCTCCACAAATACACTTTGTTCTTTCTTGAATACTGCTGGAGGGAGGTCTCATATGTGTCATCAGTGTTACTTAGGGAAGCAGCAGCATCACATGGCAGGCAAAGCACAGGTACTACTGATAAATGGCTGCAGCAGTTTATTTGTCTCTTCGGTCTTTAATACCAAAGGCCTTACAAAGCTTAAATTGGCGAAACTATGTGGGAAATTTTCCTGAATTTTACGATGCAAGGTAACACTTATCAGCTTGGTTGATGCTCAGAAGTGCTTTGCTATCCCTCCATTAGAGCATTACCAATCAGTCCTCAGATCTTGCAGGAAAAGGATAATGTGAGTGCAGTTGTAGTTTTGGTTACCCATCCCTACGGGAGCATCAGGTGGGGAATAACAACTCCTTCTCACTGTCCACAGAAGGAACATTATGGATGGTCTGAACAGCTATGCTTGCTCTTCAAAGTCATGACAGCCAGCATTGTGGAGAACACTGCATATCTCCTTTTACCCTGAGTTATGTGGTCATAATCAAACACCAAGAACTACACACACTGCTTCTGGGATGTCAGACAAGTCTGCCTACACACAAAATCAAGGATAACTCCTTCACAAGCCAATAAAGAAAGCTTAGTCTTCATTGTAGTAGAAAGATGTCCAGACTGTTATTTACCCAGAAGTGTCCCCATCCCAAGTCTTTTCTTCACCGACAAGGTATGAAAAGCAGAATAGCAAACACCCCCAGGCTAGTATCTCTGTACTGTTCTCACACCAGCTCTGTTCCAGACCTGATCCCTGGAGCAGAACACAGTTTTGTGCCATCCCCTTGTCCACACAGTAGTAAGCAAAGAATATGAGAGCTACATAATTCTTCAGAGGAAACAGCAGAGAGATAAAAAAGTATTACAAAATATATATAAGATTCAGAGACAACCATTGACATGCGGGTCATCTTACTGGAAGGGCAGCAGTCTTGCCTGTGGCTGCCTTGGAAGTGCATGGACTGGCAGGGCTAAAGGCATCAGGTACAAAAATTTGCCGTAAGGGTGACTTGCCCCTGAAGAAAGATAAGCAGGGGCTGTTCAGACAGGAGACTTCAGTACACTTCTATGTGTATTCAAACATCCTGCTGCTAACCCGTTATTTCTGTCTTCCCGTATGCTGTGCAGATCCTACCCTAAAACTGCTTATCCTACCAGCCCAAGTGCTTCCTAAAGTACTTCCTCTCCATTGGTGTGCTTCTTAGGAACTGCTACCTTGAACTATACAGCTGGTTCAAGTGAAAATAATCACCACCACATGGCCTGTAGCAATAGGACAAGGGGTAATGGTTTTAAACAAAAAGAAGGTAGATTTAGACTACATATAAGGAAAATATTTTTTACAATGAGGGTGTTAAAACACTGGAACAAATTTCCCAGAGAGGTGGTAGATGCCCTGTCCCCGGAAACATTCAAGGTCAGGTTGGACTGGGCTCTGAGCAACCTGATCTGGTTGAAGATGTCCCTTCTCAGTGCAGGGGGGTTGCACTAGATGGCCTTTTAAAGTCCCTTCCAACCTAAATTATTCTATGATTCTATAATGTTGATGATTGTCTTATGCTTTCTCACTTTTTATATTGCGATGGCACTGCACAACACGGTGGCTACACCAGGTAGCATTGGGCTAAAATGCCACCTCTTCATAGCAGTCATGAGAAATTGTTGGTGAATCACAGGACTGGGCTAAGTCCTGTGGAAAACTGAATTTTTATGTCCTCAATTATAACCTGCAAAATGCCAGACTTTTCTCAGTGGTGCCCGGTGATAAGGCTCTCACAGACTGAGAGAGTTGGGGTTGTTCTGCCTGGAGAAGAGAACACTCCAGGGAGACCATAAGCAGCCTTCCAGTATTGGAAGGGCACCTATAAGAAAGCTGGGGAGGGACTTTTTACAAGGGCATGTAGGGATAGGATGAGGGGAATGGCTTCCAACTGGAAGACCGTAGATTTAGAAGAGATATTAGGAAGAAAGTTTTCACTATGAGATGGTGAGGCACTGGCCCAGGTCGCCCAGAGAAGTTTTGGAGGCCCCATCCCTGGAAGTGTTCAAGGCCAGGTTGGACGGGGCTTGGACCAACCTGGTCTAGTGGAAGGTGTCCCTGCCCATGGCAGGGAGGTTGGAAGTAGATGATCTTTAAGGTCCCTTCCAACCTAAACTATTCTATAATTCTATGAAGATAAGAGGCAATGGCCAAAACCTGAAATATGGGAAATTCCTTTAAACATGACAAGACTTCTTGTTGTGAGGGTGGTCCAACAACTCAGGGGGGTTGTTTAGTCTCCATCCTTGGAAACATTAAAACCCAACTGGACAAGGTCTTGAGCAACCTGCTTTATTTCACCCTATTTGAGGAGGTTGGACTAGAGGATTTCCATAGGTGCCTTCCAATCTCAAGTATTCTGAGCTTTTACATGGAATGTAGGATTCTACATGGAATGTAAAAATGGGCCACAAAACTGGACAAACAAAATTAATACATAAAAGAACCAAAGATCAGGAACTGGTGTAAAAGTTAAAAGTTAGGAAGGAATATTAATATGAGCAACTCTAATAGACCCTTTCCTCCTCAAAGCGATAAAGGACACAGGCAAAAAATGGCTAAGTGCTCTGCTGCTGTGTCATTAGAATAGAATCGAATAGAATAGAAGGTACATGATGCTTATCTTGTATGTTATATTAGCCAAAACATGCTAATGTCTGTTACTGTAACTGCCCTTTGAAAAAAAAAAAAGTGATCACCCTGAGGTTTTTATAATAAGCCTTCTGACCCATTAGGAAAATCAAGATAGATTTTCTGTAAATTCAACTGTGGATGAGAAATTGAATAGCATAGCATAGCATAGCATAGCATAGCATGGAATGGAATGGAATGGAATGGAATGGAATGGAATGGAATGGAATAGAATAGAATAGAATAGAATAGAATAGAATAGAATAGAATAGAATATTTTTAGAATTATGTAACAATAATTGTCCAAAGGGGACTATTGTATGTAATTTGTGCAAAGAAATGTAGTTCATTCATGATCAGCCAGACACTGCCTCATGCTGACACCTAGAAGTTTTTGTTAGTCAGAAGACAAAATGCTTTAATGAAGTTTTTGCTTGAATTGTTTCCATAACTCAAAATAACTCTTGAATAGAAAAGAGCTCTTCTTGACTACATATGTATCTTTTACAAGCCAAATGCTCTTTAGATGTCTTCTTCATCTGCACTGATCCCTGAGGGAACTGCTTCTAAGCGTGTCTGAATTTGGTTTAATAACTCAAACTCTATTCAACAAGAAGACATAAGATTCAGAAGTAAAACAATTTATCTTCCTGAATCCTATCTATTTTGAAGGGTTCTTCACCCTCCTTCTTTGACTGATTTACTTTCCAACAAGCTTCCTACCTGTCAACACTGACTTGTTAATTAGTGTGTTTAAAATAGATGAGAAATGCTAAGATTTGTGGCTTACAAGCCAGTCACACTGTGCAGCTTTCCAAATATGCTTGTCACTCACTAGTTATCTAAGACACTGCCAAAATATCTTTAGACGTCGTTATTGCACTTCTCCGAGCCCTGCTAAGGCCAGCTAAAAGGTTAGCTTTATCATAAGAAAACAAGCCTAGATGAAGAGCAGCATAGGAACACTGAATCAGCAATGAGTCTCACCTTCTGTTATTATAAGCCTCAAAATTACAAACAGAGGAAAATGGCAACTGCCTAAATTCTATTAAATGCAACAATCCTGACTGCCTTCTCTGTAGCACTAGTTAGTCTTCTTATTGCCTAAATAAGTGCCATCTGGAACTGTTCTTAAATGTTCTGTGTTAGTTAATATGTTCACTCAGAAGCAGCCTCAACCTGGGGAGACAGGTGCCTTTTTGCTCCATAAATCTTTTGGGATCTAGTTTAGACAGACAACTACCTACAAATCTCTTTCAGTTTCCAGCATATGTAATCAAATGTATGGTGCAGGAATGCCTGGTGATTACAGCACATGCTGAGGTAGTGAAATAACTGTGCTGTGGGCTCTCGTTAGCCTGAGTGACCATCAAATAACATATTCTGACAATGCTGTAATTGTTAAGATATAGGCCCCCTCACATAGAACAGTATTCAACTTTCAAGATTTGTGGACCAGAAGAATAGCAGACAAGAGAATACAGTTTGCAGACCTGGGTCTGTTTCCTGGTAAGGTGTGACTTCTTAGAAGATATTGGGAGTGAGACCTAAACCCTAAGGATGCCCAGCAAGTTTGCAGCTGCAGCACAATTGTCTGATTCTATATTAACTTCTTTGACTGTTAACTTGAGTCAGTTTGTTTGTCACAAAATCAGGGGTGTTAGAGGGTATAAAAGGGAAGCTTCTGGGGATGGGAATGGTGGAAAAGGGAAGAAAGAGAAAGTACTATTCGTTTTTTTATATGCATAAGGTAGCAGAAGTACAATTTCAAGCACAAAAGCAGGGTAGAGTGCAACTTCACACATAGTCACAGTGAAACAGGAAGAGCCTCAGTAATGAGGCTGCCCAGAAAATTGGTTACAGACATGTTAGGTAAGTATATTCAGGAGAAAGATTGCTCAGGCAAAACTCGTTAGCCAGGAAGTAAACTTCTGCTTCTAGATGTTATCTAAACAGTTTTAATACATTAAAACAGGACAGAATGTGAACACTTGTGTTCATAGAAAAAAAAGCATTGTGATGGAAAAATTCTGAAAGAGTCAATACTGACACAGATCAATGTTAACACAGCATGAAGGAAATAAGATTGGAATTAAGTACTTCCAGTTCAAATCATATGAACACAGACTGGCTAGTCACTGGCAGTCCATGTACCTGAAAGCATTCAGCCCAGCTCACACTGCAAACAAAATTTTATGAATAAAGGCAGAATAGCAAAAGCTATAGTTGAAAAAAGACTAGATAAAGCCAGAAAAGTACAGGATGGAACCAGAAGTAACTGAAGACATGAGGAAGCCACTTAAAGATCATCAAAGGAGATCTGAATCTTTGAAGTAAGAATTACAGACCATTATACCCAGAGATTTCTTCAAAGTACAAGAATGGCTCTACACCAGTTTTTGAAGCAAGCTCATGGGCCATAAGTCTATGCCTTTGATTGACATATAAAGTTAGCCAGTCTGCTGGTAAAGAGGGGTTCCTAAAACATCCAATCTATCCTCCAGCAGAATGATCTAAAATCCAAATGAAAGCCAGGTGAATGTCAGGATGCTTTGTTAGCAAAGGGTTCAGGAGCCCAAGCCTTTGTATAGAGAGAAAGGCAGATCTGAAAACAGGATATATTCTAAAAAAATCTTCTGTAATAAGCATTGAAATAAAGAAGGGTTAAAAATCCCATTAACCATGGCTCCAGCAGTACTAAATTTGGAACACTCCTTTTGGAAGAAGAGAGTATTCCGTTACTGATGGGGAACTATATTATTCTTCCCAAGTAGGCAGTCCAATAAGCTGCACTGTAGTTAAGAAGGCAGCCAATGGGTATGAGGTTAGTCTCTTTGCTCATTCATCAGCAAGTTTCTGCTGTTTGATTAGCCACATGGTCAAAGAGAGGCAAGGTCAAAGGGATCCACAGACCTCGCTGGCAATTTATGGGAAGGCAGTCCTAAGGCTCATGTGGATCAAGTCATTACATATGTTCAAACATTACATAATTACTTAAAATTCACAATAGATCTGGTACAGCGATATGTGCCAAAGACCTGTAAGTTTCAAAAACATGTTATACAATAAAAATACATAAGTATTGTAGAAATGTGAACACATCCATTTCAATGAAAAATGTGAAGGTTTGAGACATGAAGGGGGAAGTTGAAGTAAATAATATTGTTGCCTATGATATTAAAAATCCTCAGAGCTAGATCATTCAGCTTTTATGGATGAGTAGGTTAACACCTTATTGCGGTAGGGGTAAATAGAGTATATAGTAAGGAGATATTACGGGCTATAGACATTGCTAGATCTGTGTACTGATGGTTCAGAAGAAATCATCATAAATGTATAATTTGAGGAAGAATTAAATAGAAAGAGAAACCATAAGTTTATGCAGAAGGATCAGAAGACAGTTTTTTTCTCAAGCCAGGTTTAAGATAAGAGTTCATGCTATACTCATCAGAGACAGCCAATAGACATTAACGTGTATCCAGTTGAGCTGATTTTGAGACTAACTCTGTAAAGAATATTGGAACTAAAGATTATGTCTACTTAATTCATGCTTCCTCACTAGTTATGGTATCAGGGAAAAACAGGATGCTAAGATTTTGAGCAGACTGCAGAAAACATAATGTGGTGGCTCTGCCCAGTCAGTATGCCATATATAAAATAGACTCATTTATCACTCTAGGCAGAACAGCATACTTCATTATGCAGGGTTTAAGACTATTGACAAATTGCATTGAAAAAATAATTTTCAGGAAATTAGTCTGCATTTACCACTGACGTGGGACAATGAGTTTAACACAATTCTTTCTAGATAAAAAAGAGAATAACTTTTCTGAGATCAGTCAGCTGAGTGTTTGTAGAGTACTTTTCTTGCTACCGCTGGTAGTTCATCCACAAAATGCAGCCTACCTTTTTTTTCCATAAAAAGAGATCTGGAACAAAATCTGCATTTTCTTGACCTGACTGGCACATTCATTTAAAAAATAAACAACCCAATCTTTGTGTGACCTGCAACTTGCAAATGCTGTTGTCGGCCATGCTATCAGAATTAGAAGAGCATGCCTGGAAAGATCAATATGGCCTGTAAACCATCAGTGTATATGGTATGAAGCAGGAAGCATAGCCACACTCTGCTGTTCCCTGGGTAAAAGAAGAGCTCCCAGGAATGTTGGCAGATGATAAGCAGAAATGCCAGAACACTAATCCTTCAGAGCAAATCTTCTCATTGCTACACTTCGACTAACATGTTGCTGTGAACGGGACCTGGAGATGGTAAGGACACACTTTCTTTATTAGATTTCATAAGTATTGGATCAGACTAAATTAATTACAAGGAAAACCTTCTATATCCACCATGGAACTTGTCTGTTAAATATGGAGGTATGCTGTGTTACCTTCTGAAGATGCCTCTAAGAATCTGTTTGAATGTTGCTTATAAAGACTTCATGTGCTGGGGCCGGGGCGGCAGGAAGATGGAATTTTGAACTGATTTCTTGAGGTAACCCAGTAATTACCATTACCAATGTGAGCTGTGGAGTAATTCTCTAGGAAGAAAGGCAGTTGGGACCAATAATTTATATACATATGTAAAAGACAGTGTTTAGGGCTAAACGTAAATCTCACAAGACTATTATTGATGGAGACTAGCTTGTGCTACAGTTCATACAAGGCAGCGGCAGAGATGGCCATCCTCTTTCCTAACCCTGTTCTTGCCTTCAAGAACTGCAATGCATTGTGCATTTGTAATTTAGCCTTACTACATAAAAAAGGAAGCAAATATTCCATGTCTCCGCATAGGGAATTTGGAAAATGAACTTTCATACACATGAAGTCTTCTCTTTCCAGCTGTAACTCTGTTCCACACATAGACTAAAGCAGCTTAGTTGCTTGGAAAGGTCCTGAAACAGCCAACTGAGAGTAGAGAGGTGGGTAAATGTGCAACCCGTGATTGAAAATGGACAGTACTGAATGTGCAGCCAAGGTGAGCAATGCACACACCTCCTATTTCCACAGCAAATATTAAGTAACTCTTAGGTGACATTCAGAATGCCATTTCCTTCACACATTGAAGCAGCTGAGTGACTCCAGTTACAGAACAGGTGAGTGAAGCAAAAAGACTTCTCTGAGTAAAGTGCAGAAAGTAGAGGGACAACAGGTGGCAAAAAGAGTCAGAGAAGGACAGGGAGGTGGATGGAAGGGAAACTAGGGTTTCATCATATTAATATTAGGATGCAAATGACTCAGAAAAAGAGGTTAGGTGGCATGTTCCTTAGCTGACCATCTGTCACAGAATTGGAGACGTGTCATGACGCCGGCAGATTATCATAACTCTGATGTATGACTCTCAAACACTATAAATGGAAAGTACAAGTAAACTATGCTTTGCCTGAACTTTGTGTGAATATTTCCTATCCAACTTAAGCTGTAAAGAGCGTTTTACTCAATCACTGCTTTACCAAGCATGCATGCATAACTTTTGCCTTCTGCATCCATGTTGACAACTCCCTGATGGTCCCTCCAGGATTTCTCCAGCATGTGTCCTCCTGGAGTAGGGTGACCTCTAGGGGCTTCTGGGCAGAGCTGGCGTGGAAGGAGCATGTCCGTGCTCTGCCCCACACTCTGCTTTGCACGTTCGCAAACCTTGGACTTCCCCTATTAGTGCCCCCAGTATGTTGAATCATATATTCCCAGCAGTATTGTCTTTCAAAGGGCTACCCAGGTAAGTAGAATAAGATGCTTCAACAGACTTCTTTCTTTCTCTCTTTCATGAGAAAGTCAGGACCTTTTTCAGCTAGTAGTTTCCTCTGGGGTTTGAATAGACTTTTAAGCCATGAAGAACTGAATTGACAAATTTGCTTTGTCAGAATTCACTGAGTAGAAGTTTCTTTCTGCAGAACAGGAATATTTTCAGTTAATGTTATGCTGCCAATGAAATGGTGCTTATTTACTTAGGAGGCACATCGCTGATGTCCAGATTATTACAGCTCCACTGGAGTACACCAGCTGCATCTATTTTAAACTTTCCCTCAGAGATGTTTCTTTACAGTAATTATGGACCAATGCTTTTTTCAAGGTCACTGACCTTTGCATTATTTACCAGCTAGTAGGCAGTCTGACTACACAGGGTGTTTATACAAGCTGATTCTAATCTTCAACATATGGCATCACACTATAAATACATGAGAAATGAAACATGCTTACATTTATATGAATGAATAAGAGATATTTCCCCAATATAAATAAGGAACGTTTCAAGATTCACAAGAACTAAACGAGTGCTTAAGACATAATTCTTATTTAACTTTTTCTGGACTTATTCAGCCTGGTGGCATATGCAGGGTGAGTTGTTGCTGTTGAACACCATCACCATGGTAAATGTCCAGCATGTTAATCACTAATGTAGTTTAATATTTTCCTTTTTTAAAAAAAAAATTCTATTTCAGTTATGGAGTACTCATCTACTCAAAGAAGTAACCAGATCAAACATATAAAGTCTTTGTAAAATTTCATTCCAAATAATACCATGTGTATGAATACCATGTGTATGAAAGCTATGAGTTCTGCTTATTGGACTCTACCAAGAAAATTTTTCTGGTCACTGAACAAATGTTAAGCAGATGGAAAACAAATAGTTTTGTTATAACACCACACCTTTCCAGTCCATATTTCAGGTATTTGAGCCATTGTCAATTCTCTCCTTACCTCAAACCTCATATGTGCATGTCCAGTTCCACACAACTGTTATGGTTATTTCTCCCCCCACTCATTTCTCACTCTATTTTTATATTTCTGTCATAAGCCAGATGGAGCCAACTCTGGCTCTTTATGCTCATATACCATAATTCATCAGGACCTAACATCTACTTGAGGATGCCCACGGGAAAATTTTGATTGTGCATTTCTTATGCCAGACCCTCCTGCCCCTGGAGACCCAGGTCTCTGGCAGGCTTATGCTGGAACAGCCTGTTATCATCTCAATAGCTGCATCATGAAGGAAATGTCACATTCTGACC
>RSEF01000018.1:419288-431751 GCA_003993805.1 Himantopus leucocephalus
ATTGCTTGGTATGTCTGCGCCACAGATACCCCAGCTGTACAATAGATAAAACAGGATGCTAAGAGATAAATTGTCATTATTAATTAGCATATTATTAGCTTTTGGTAGTTGTGATGGTAAAATCCTGAAAGCAGAAGTGCAAATGTGTAACAGTTCGCGAGGGTTACAGGCACAGCAGGACGGTCAGCCAAACACTGCAGCAGCAAGAGGCTGGGTTCTACCTGAGCTTTTATGCTGGTGCATGTGACAGAGATGTGAGGGAGCTTCAGGGATATCAGGAAGAGTGTGCACGCTCATGCACACAGAGGCATGTGCACATGTGCCTCTCTGTACACACGTCAGATTGAAAATAAGTGGTAGATTCGCCAAGAAATGTTGTTGTGGCCCTCTGCACCCCCTTGTTCTATGGGAGGGGTTATACCTCCTGAGATTTCTGATCTGAAGGTCAGTGCCAGTGAGCAAGGGATGCTCCCATCTTTTGCTGGCAACTTCTTAGCTTATCCAGGTGTTCCTATGCCTACAACCCTAGGAAAGATAACTCTGATGTAGGAATGGCCCCCACAGGTTTTTTTCCTACCTACAACTGATAGAAAAATCCTCTAGTCAGCTATACAAATGATTGGACATATGCACAAACACATCACCCCAGCATGCAGTCCCAGATGCTCTGCACCTAGTACATCCTCAGTCAAGTACTTCCATTTCATCACAAATATCTTGCACACTTACACATTTGCACAGTTCAAAAAACCGCAGCGACACCTTTACCAGAGCATTGGGGTAGCAGGCACCCCTGTACAATGCTGATAGACTGGAGGGAAGGAGGATTCGCTGGTAGTGCTGGAGAGAGGCTGATCTACTTTTAGGAAGAGGGTACTGTCATGTGAGCTGCTTTAAATCCTGCCAGATCTAAACACATTCTTCCCCTGGTCATTGGCATTTTGGTCATTAAAAGAGCTCAGTGGATAACACATGGACAAAGAAAAATAGTGAATGGATCTGATGAAATATCCAACAACAGGCAATGTCCTGTGCTTGTAAAGCTCATTGCAAGGGGGGCTGCAGAACTGCACTGCCCACTTTGTTGGAGCCCAAACCCAGAGCTGAGCTCCATGCTCAGGGCACGGGGAGGCTGATGGAAACAGCCTTCATGCTCCCAGCAGGATCCCAGAGCCAGCCAGTGGGAAATGGTGAGCCCAGGGGTGCATATGAAGTCTGGCCTCTCTAGGGAGCCAGCACCAAGGGGTGCTGGTGGGGACACCTCCCTCCAGCAGGACCCAGAGCACAACTGTGCATGGGGCCAGCAGGCATTGCTCTGAGGAGCTCTTGCAGCTGAGTCCTCAGGGTGCTGGGGTGCCATGTGGTGTCCAGCAGCCCCGTGGCTATGGGTCCTGGCCGAGGAGGGGACAGGAGGTCCTTGGCAGCTCAGAGCCCAGGGTTAAGAAGACCATGCAAGAAGAGCAAGGGATGGCTGAGGCCTCTCCCAGGACTTGTGTGTTGGGGTGGGGGGGTTTCTCCCCTCAGGCTGGGGAGGGAGCTCTCATCTCCCATTCCCTGGGAAGCTGTAACATCTGCACTGTAAAGGCAGCATCCTCTGGTGGCAGCAGATTAACTATTAAATTGCTGCTGGTTTTCTATGGGGCCCTGCTCTCAGCGCTATGTAGCAAGCCTGTCTTCTGCAGTGCTATCAGGCTGGGACAAAGTGCCCTCGGGATGTGCTGGAGCTGCACGGAGAGTCTAACTGAGTGTGCTAGGCAGGACCACCTGACTTTGGGGACTCAAAATCTTTGACTTCCCAGTGGTGGCTGCCAAAGCCAGTCTTCCCAGTAGAGCTGTTCTGGGTTTTTGCTGTTGCATTGCCTAGGATGTGGACCCAGCTATGTAACAGGTAGGAGTGAGGCAAATGGCAGCTCTGGGCATGCAGTGAGCCAAGGGAAGGTCTAGTTTGAAAGGAAAGTAGCCAGTGAGTTGAGTTCAGGTGTGGGCAGTCACTCCACAGTGCTTTGGGGATTGAACTTGGTGTTAGTAAGTCCCCATAAGCCAGTGTTAGAAACCTAAAGTCTTTTTTTGAAAGTAGTCCAAATCTCAGAAAAGTGATGTGAAGCAGGGCACAGTAGGAGAGGCTTTTATCCAGATGGCTTTTGAATATCTCCAAGGATGGAGCCTTCACAATGGCTCTGGGAAACTTATACCAGTACTTGGTCACCATCACAGTGAAAAGTGTTTCCTGATTTTCAGAGGGAATCCCCTGTGTGTCAGTTTGTGCCCATTGCCTCTTGTCTTGGCTCTGGGCACCACTGAAAAGACCCTGGATCCATTTTCTTTGCACCTTCCCCTCAGGTATTTATATACATGATAAGATCCCCCCCCAGCCTTCTGTTCTCCTGGCTGAACAGTCCCAGCTCTCTCAGCACAGGAGAGATGCTCCAGTCCCTTAGTCACCTTAGTGGCCCTTTGCTGGACTCTCTCCAGTAGCTCTATATCTCTTTTACACTGAGGAACCCAGAACTGGACAATGCACTCCAGGTGTGGCCTCACCAGGGCAGAGTCAAGGGGAAGGATCACCTCCCTTGATCTGCTGGCAATGTTCCTCCTAATGCAGCCCAGGGCACCGTTCACCTTCTTTGTACAAGGTCACATTGATGGCTCATGTTCAACTTGGTGTCCACCAGGACCCCCAGGTCCTTTTTTGCAAAGCTGCTTTCCAGCTGGTCAGCACCCAGCACATACCACTAGCTGGGGTTGTTTCTCCCCAGGTGCAGGGCTTTGCACTTCCTTTGCACTATTGGACCTGGTGTTGACCTCTGGCTTTTGCCTAACCGGTACCCAGTTGCACGCTAGCCTTTACATAGAAAACACTTTATGTTAAATGGGCCCTAGCAATTGCAGAATCAAAAAGGCTTCAAGTTTTACTGCCATGTTTACCAGTATTGCTAACTGAGCAATAGTTTAGTTAACTGAGTTTAGTTAACTAAATCATGTGAGGACATCCAGCTAAAGACCCTTTGTGACATTAAAGCAAAGCAACTTAAGTGCATGAGCGCCTTTATATTCCCCCAGTAAACTCCAAACAGGGTGGGATGCCTGTAGGTTCAATATAAGGTCCACAGAGGCAAGAATACATATGCTGGCTTAGAGACCAAACCATTTGCCATCTACTTCAGGGATTTGGCCTTCACCATCTCAAATATTGGACTATCCAGTTCACTGAAGCTAGTCTCTGCTTGATCCTTGGAGGAGAATCTGGATGGTAGGACTACCAGCCAGCACGATCCAGTTCTAATAGTGGTTCTGGCCCACTCTGAAGCTGGTTTCAATATGGGGCCATAACAGCCATGTGGAAATAGGCATCCTGAAGGCTGAGGGGTAGGAACTTGTGACCCCATTCAGTAGAAGAACTAGCATCATTATCTTGAAGCAATTCTACTGAAATGGGAAGGAGCAGGTTCCCTGTCCCCAGAGTCAACAGGGAAGAAACTTTCCGCCAATCTATTCTCCTTGGTCTGAGACTGCAGACCTTGGGCTCTGATATTCCAGGCATGGAGTGACTGGGGTCACCTCCTTAGGAGTGAAAGCAACCTTGCGTACAGAGAAATGACACAGGATTTACACAAGAGAACTCAGAAAACTGCAGATGGTCACATACTGCTACAGGGAAGACTGGGAATGCTGCCTGATTGCCCAGGGTGTAGAGGGGCGGCAGGACATACTGTCCCACCTAACCCTGCATCAAGTGTTGGAGGAGGTCCTAGTCCGGTTGCAGGTTTCTGTGGGCATATGCAAATCCACAGTGTGAATGTATATGCTGGCTTAAGTTCAGGGCAGAAGAAACTATTGTGACTATGGCTATGTGGGCTTTGCTTGGTGTCTTGGAGTGAAATCCGTGAAAGGTGCTTGGTATTAATCATTCAAGAGTCTGAAGGATTATTGAAATCTAACAAAATTGTCCTGAGCATTGTACGTGGAGATGTGGCCCTCGTGCTAAGAACAATTTGCATACTGAGTTCAGCTAAAACTTATATACTCCACATTAAATAATACTACCTCCACCATGAAGCAGCATTTATAGATGACATCAAGTGCGTCTGCTTACTTTTCTGTCAGCTGCACTGTAATACAAAAATAATCCTGGTGGCTTAGACCAGCAGGGATGAAGGGGCCTGAGTGAATTCAGCATTAAACAGTCCAGTGCCATTCAAACTGAATATCAAGGCTATTCTAGCAAGTCCTCTGGAAGAACCAGCATAAGAAAAAGTCTTTCAGACAGTCAGAATAAGAAGATAAAATGTTAAAACATTGACTACGTTCACCTAGAAACTCTAAATTCAGATCCGTCTCCTTTTTTCCCCTTTTGCACTAACTAAATAGAACATGGAAAACAAGAACTTCTCATACAGTGTTTTCAGTAGTTGTTTTTAAAATCTCTTTTTGAAGGAAATGATGAGCTAAAACAATGACAGCTGTAACAGCATGTGTTGTGAACACAGGTAGTATATGAACTCTCAGTGAATGCCTATGGGGGAAAGACACCTGACAATTGGACTAAGTCTGTGAAGACTGGAAGAGGAGGCAGGAGAAAGTACAAAAAAGGTTCGGTGAATAGCCCAGCATTCAGTGTTTCAGTGTATGACATAATGCTCACAAAAAGAAAAATGAAGCGTTTGGTCAGCTGGCATAAGCATCACTGTAAAGGATTCTAAGCTACTGAGCATCTGCTTTGGCTTTGTTTTTATTTATAAAGCTCATCTATCCTACCCAGCTATCACTTATATGACACTGGCATAGTGGCTTCTTACAAAGAAGCAATCTCTAAACTGAAGGAGATGATCCAGATTTCATTGTAGTTTAACTCTGTAGATCCCAGTAAGTTACATCTGGGAAAACTCTGCCCTGCTTCCCATATTGAGGTGTAGCCAAGGAGAAATTTGTCCAGAAAGAGATTTTTTGAAAGAAGTGCAAGTGCCTCAGTGCAAAAAGAAGAATGCAACATTTTCTGCCAGCCATTAATTTTCTTTCTCCACTGGGACCAGAAGCAAACCCCAGCACAGTTAGAAGAGAAGAAGCAAACTGAAAGCCATCTCTGGATACAGATTGTCCTGCACAGCAATGCAGTGTCGGCAAGGCGCACATTCCCCATGGAGGAGAAAGGATTCAGTTGTGCTGAAAATAGATCCTTCTTGAGACAGGGATCAGGCAGCTGCCTCCCTTTCCGCCAGCCCTTAAGATGTGTATTTTCTTCTCCTGGTCCCTGTGGTTTAGCTGAGAGGCAAGGACTGAGAAGACATTTTTTAGCTAGGCAGCACAGCCAGACTGGAGAGGGGAAGTGGCAGTGCTTACAGAGTGCTGTATATTGGCTAGTCGGAACCTCCCTCTCATGCATGTTCAGGATTGTCAAGCTCATGAGCTGGAAACGTGAGAATGTACCTGTATGGCAGGAGGCTTTGCAGTAGGAAAAGGAATCTTTTACTGTAGTCTGGGAGCCACTCTCAGGCACTCTGCTCCTCTAACTAGAACAGACTGCCCTCCAAGAGGAAGGACTTTGGGGTTACGGTGGATATGAACATGAGTGCTCCCACTGCAAACAGGACGAACCAAGTACCATGTGGTGT
The DNA here is from genome assembly GCA_003993805.1 of Himantopus leucocephalus. Taxonomy (NCBI): domain Eukaryota; kingdom Metazoa; phylum Chordata; class Aves; order Charadriiformes; family Recurvirostridae; genus Himantopus; species Himantopus leucocephalus. Next base: position 424,898 of record RSEF01000018.1, read on the forward strand.
TAGAAGCGTGGTCAGACGATTGTAGGAAGCTATTGTCCCTTTTGCTTGACACTGGTGCATCCTCATCTGAAATTGTTTGTCCAGTTTTAGTCTTCCCAGTTCAAAAGAGATGTGAACTAGTGGCATAAGGTCCAGCAGAAGGCTAGCAAGATGGGCAAGGGTCTAGCAAACTTGCGCTATGAAGAGAATTTGAGGGCATGTTTAGTCTAAGGAAAAAAGAGCTAATGTACATGAGGGGCAGTTACAAAGACAATGTGCTAAGCGTTTTTCAAGAGTAGCAGACAATGTAACAAGAGGCAGTGACCACAAATTGTTGCTTGAAAGTCTCCAGTTAGATGTTAGGAAAATTCTTGACTATTGGGTAATGCAGAAATAGCACAGGCTACCCAGAGAGGTTGTGGAGCCTCTGTCCAAAAAGTTTGTCTCATCAAAGCCATGACTGATCTGACCAGCATTGGCAATAGATCTGCTTGAAGTGGGAGACTGAACTAAAGACCTTTAGAAGTTCCTTTGCAACAGCATTTCTGGGCCTTTAATGTAGAGGTTCCCTCTACCCATCCAAAGTAGACAAATGTTCAAAGCTAATCAGAGAAGGTATCTGCAGCTTCACGTCTTGTGCTAAGAAACAAAAATTTTCCTGGAGTCCTGAAAAACAGATTTTCTCGAGTGGACCCCTGGGCATGAATCTTTGCTCTCACTGCATTGTTGGAGACAGTTAATTCCATGCAACTTGTCAAAGCATATTCCTCTAGAACACCAGTTCCAGAATACTGCATCTCAAGTACATCATCTGGAAACATCCTCAGCAGCAGTAGGCTTCAGTAGCTTTCAGTCCTTGAAGAACAGTGTGACATGCAGGCAGTCAGAGAACTGTGGAGCTCACTGGGGAGGCAAAGTACATCATATCACATCAGAAAGAAGTTCCACCAGGTAAGGAGCAGCAGGGCCTGCAGAGTACAGGAGGGTCCTCTTGTTATCACAGGCTGGACACATTCATGGTGGTAAATGTATGCAGGTAAGAATTTCCTCACCCATGTTACAGGAATTTAGGGATCTGATACAAACCTTACTCACTCTGAGTCAGTAGGTACCATTTGTCAGAAAATGATGCAGTGAACAGCAGCTAACATCACCACTGTGTGTTATTTCTGACCATAATATAACATTGAAAGAAATAAGATGACATGATGTCCCTGACAATGGCAGGTGGGTTGGACTAGATGATCTTTAAAGGTCCCTTCCAACCCAAACCATGCTGTGATTCTGCATGATTCTGAGAATGGCTGTACTGGGTGAGAGCAAAGGAACATGTAGACTCTCACAGCTGAGACATTTCTCGTCATCCCAGTCTCCCCAGATACACACCCTCCACACAATGTCCCACCCATGTGGTCCAGCCTACAGCACAAATCACCTCAAGTTTGTGAAAAATGTCTGTGACTGGAGCAAAACCAAATAAGACACACAGAGGAAACTGTACTGAAAACAGCAATGTATTTTCTGTGTTACTGTCAATAATGGGAGACAGAAGCAGGAGCACTTTCCTACTATCTCTATATGAAGTCTAAGCAGCCTCTGGCCTTCTCAGGTCTCAGTGAACTACTTGTCCCCCAGCATGGAGCCTGTGATGCTCACAGGATACAGCAGACATCCCCTTTAACAGGGATCCCCTTGCACACCCTGCTAGTGAGCCCTGGGATGCTGGAGAGAACTCAGAGCTTCTCAGGTTCTGCTGCAGTAGGAAACCTCCTCCTGTGGGTTGGTGGCCTGGGGAGCAGGCTCAGGTGCCTACTCAGATAGCAGGTCTGAAACCTGGGACAGATCACTTCAGCTGCTCCTCCTCAGGTGATCGGGATCCCTGATGCCCCCGCCAGGAATCAGGAGGTGCTCAGGGCTCATGGGAGGGACCAGTAATGTCTGCATGGACATGCTGCTCCTCTGAGCATGCATCAGAGCTAAGATGAAATGAAGTAAACCGTGCACGTGGTAGGTAATCACTGGTGATTATTTTGCCCTGCTTGCACCTAACCAGCTTCTTGGGTGACTGGTCTCCAGGCGCTCATAAAACACTGTAAATATTCCATAACATAGAATTTATATACATCAGTTCTGTTTTTATATACTTCAGTGTTTGATGTGTTACCAACTGTCTCTAAACAGTATGTCACACAGGTGACAGACATGGTGAAAACCAGCGTTGCTTGGACATGCTTCTGAAGTTAGGTTCCTCTCATTTATAACAACCAAATATGACCTGGTTTTGAAAACTTCAAAGATTTTTGTCTGTCTGCTGCATCTATTAGCATATATTCCCACAAAATCTCCACAGGAAGAACATCCTGCCTAGTCACTAGCACAAAAGAAACCAATTGCACAGCAAAACCATTCGCTTTCTTTTCTTTTGTTTGACAAAACTCCCTCAGATGATAGGTGCTATAGCACTAGAATGCTTCCTAATTAAAGCCAATCTGATGCTGTTTCAAGCTATCTTCTCCCTTGCATTCCTACAGTTATCTGACAAACAGCCCTTGAGGAAAGGAGGGTTTTTGCAATTTTGGTGCCAGGCATTGAGACAAGCCTGTTCCTGCAGAGGGAGGTGGAAATGGCTGAGCTTAGACAGGTAAGTGTAGGAAGATCCTTGACTTTCCAGGCTTGCAGCTGGTGGGATAGATGGAGAAAAGCTGTGGCTATGGTTTGTGGGAGCAGCTATTTAGCACTACCCACTGCTCCAGTATGCCTTCCCGCAGTGGTAATCTGGCCTTGCAGAGCTTTGGCATAGGCAAAGACATTTTGCTGCGATCATTATGAGATTAGTATCCCCTGCTTCTGAACACGGCTGACTACAGCAGGCTTTTCTTAAACAGTGGTGGTTTGTTTTACTCCCTTCCTTCCCTTTCCCCAGGTCTTCAGAGAATTTTAATCCCAAATAATTTGCTTTTCCAGCTGCTATACAAAACTTGACCTCAGCTCATTTGAGAGGATACCGAACAGCAGCTGTGCATTCATCTCCCAGCTGAAAACAATGAGGATCTGTAAGGCTTGTTCAGCTGTGAGAAAGCCAGAGCAGAAAAAAAGCATCATGCAGAGATAGCCTCATAAAATTGAGAATAAGCAGACAGCCATATCAGCCTAGAGCAAAGGTTCAGCTGGTATTTTGTACATGCGTGTACATTGGATGCTTGGTGAAAATCCAATTTCACTTTTTCCATGCTATTTATAATATTATGTATTTTCTTCCCACCTGGTTGTTCCATTCCCAAAGTGAAAGATCATAGTCCAGAGAGTTTGTCTCTCCAATGCTCCCATTAATTTTGTCATATTTCTCTGTACCCTTCCTAATTGCACAGGCCAAAACCGCAGACAGAAGGTGGTTTGCGGGCCTGGTACGATGATTTCTGTTTTGTTCTCAGTTGATCCTGATAATTCCTGGTACTCTGCCTTTTGTGGCCACCAGTGAGCCCTGAGTTGACGTTTGGAGGCAACTATTCACTATTCTGGTAGCGTTCCTATCTCCTAATCCTGGCCCTACTTTTAGAGACGAAATTTCTGTGGGGCATGGTGTATGGCTCAGAGTCATTGTATGGACAGAGAAGTTGATGTTCTGTTTCATCTGCATAAAGGGTTTTTACAACCGATGACTATACAGTCTGCCTGACAAGGACAACATCTTTTGTAGTGGCTTTCAGCAAAATGACATTGAGTGAGACTCAAGAGTGGCATAGCCCAGCTAACAGAGCAGTGGAGAGACAGCTAAAGCAGCAAACTTTTATTTGGGGGTGAGCAGCTCTGCACTGAGTATTGGAGTTGTGCCGTTACTCAGACTTCTCGTGTTCCCAGCAAGCATCAGCCGAAGAGCTGGCTGAGGAGATGACATTCAGGATGCCCTTTCTGTCACCCACCAAAGCAGCTGAGGAGCTCCTGTTACAGAGCAGGGGAGTGGGGTGGGCAGGCTAAGACACCTCCGGGTAAGACAAAGAAAAAAAAGAGCAAGTGGCAAAAGGGGGAGGGAAGGGGAGGGAAGGAAAGTTGGGATTAGGTGCGTAATATTAGCACTAGCAACAACTGTATCCTAAAAAAGAGAGCAATGAGGTGATATCTTCCTAGGCTGACACTCATCTGTGACAGATGCACAAATCCCACTTCTGGGTAGATTTCAGTGCTGTAAATGGAAATATACTAATACAGAATTTGTATAAACCTGTTCATTTTAAGCATTAGACTTTTCCAGGTTAAGACAGCCCACCAGATTACCACAGGATTTTCTGAGTGTCAGAATCACTGCAGTGAAGTTACCAACAGGATATGCTGAAGAATTTTCTACTGGCATTTTCTGAACTAACTCTTTATGTTGCAGAGAAGTTCCTTTTGCATTCTCAGGAAATTTGTTAACAGCCTTATTATTTTATGTTGGCAGATAGATTTGCTTGATGGTTTCCTTAATGTTTCCTTAATTGCTCTCTGCATCCATCTGAGATGCCAAGGGAAAGATACAAGTCCCTGCTCCTCCTGAAGGACAAATCAGTTGTGTAAAGCAGAACAGCTCCAGCAGAAGACAATGACAGTGACGTGTCACCAGAGATCCAACAACCAGGGTGTTTTACACCTCAATCAGGACCGAAGCCTGAGAAAATGTATGCTAAACCTGCTGCAGCTCAAGATGCAGTGCCAACTTCACTGCATCACTGCTTTGCTGAGCAACACAGATGTATGTTGCTTGCCTTCCAAATCAGGCCCTCACGTCCCTCAAAGTGCCTGCTACTCCCTGAGAAGTGCCTCCAGGTGGCTGGTATCTTGCAGGGTGCCTCATAGGGTCTCACAGAAGACTCATCCCATGATCCCACGCTGCTGTTGGCCTCTTACCTTAGCCAAGCTTGGACTTTACCTCTCTAGGCTCTGAGCCCAAAGCCTCCACATGTGCTGGACTGCATTTCTCCCAGCAGTGCTGTGCTGACATCAGGGCTGTGCTGCTGGCAAGGGGCTGGGGGGACGCAGGGCCTGTAAGACCTCAGTCGTGAGATCTTAACAGCAAGGCTCAGATTATTCCTCCTCTCCTGGGGGTCCTGACAGGAGCTTAGTGTGAACTGTTGAATTTTACTTTACTGGAAAAGAGTTTCTGAAGGGGAATGTTTTCAACCGTTTGCTCTACTATTACTGGAACGCTGCATTTGAGCTCAGGAGATCCCCAGCCATCCGTATGGGGCAGCAGTTCTATATGAGCCCATCAGCTGCATCTATTTTAAACTTTCTCTCAGAGATGTTCGTTTATGCCCACTATGAACTGATGTTTTTCTCAAGACCTTTGCACGAGCCCTTATCAGATGACAGGCAGCCTCACTCCAGAGATAGAGTGTCAATGCAAAATGACCCTCATTCTCCATAAAGCAGTGAGGAATTCATCTTCCTCACATCAGTGTCCCACTTTGATGCTGATAATCCAGCAGGCTTTATAGCAGTGGGGATTTTTTCCCAGCCTCTGCTCCTCCTGCATGCATCCTCCCCCGGCTCAGAATGGCTAATTCATTCCTTTCTCCATTACGTATCTACCCCCTCCTCCCAGGATGGGCGGCAGTGGCTAGCATCACTCAGATGCTTAGCTTCCATTCCCATCTCCTCCTCCATTTCTGGGTTTGATTTTTTTTCTTGGAAGAGTCTTCAAAAAACACATGCATGGGAGGTAGCCGCAGGCTGGGCTCACGCAGAGTGACAAGCTAGGTCCCTGTGGAGTGGGCCACAGCAGCAGCTCAGAACTTGGGCCACTCTGCACCGTCCCCATCCACTTACCCCCTGCCAGAGAGAGCAGCAGCTCCTGGGGCCAGCGGACCCCAAGCCAGGCTGCCTTCCCTGCCAGAGAGCAGGCTGGTGCAGCTCAGGTCTGGCCATGTCTGGGGGCTTCCAGACTCCAGCTGGGGACCGCCGGTAGTCCCTGAAGTCTTCAACCTTCTGGGAGGGTATGGGTTTTCACTGCCTCCTCCTAATACAGCTTGTGCTCCTGGGTTTGGGAAATTCTCCCTGAGGATACTTTCTTCCCTGCAGTGCAACCAGCTCCCCTCAACACAGTGCGTGGGCATGACCAATGTGCCATGTGCCATGTGCAGTAGTAATGAAAACAACATACAGCTTTACCGTACAGATTAAATACAGTAAATTATTTCTTCAAAACTAAAATTAAGCTTTACAAATCTCTCTTGAGGTAAGCTATGAATTAGATTGTCATTTGCAGATTATCATTGTAGCGTTTCCCAGCAGTTTTCCCTCAGATTTGTCCCGACCATTCTTCCCCAAACTTGATGCTGAGTTGTCATTTCTTTCACCCCCACCATCCTCTAGCACCTCATCACTTATCCCTCTTCCTCACACACATCCCTCTCACTTTCCTCCTCCCAGACTCCTCCCAGCACTCCCCAGCACAATCTCAACCCTACTTCAGCACTGTGGTTGCTCTTACTTCCACCCTCTCTCGCTTACCAGCTTATTAACCTTTTCTGCAACAAGAGTCGCATGAAGGTGAGTTCAGCTGCTTGCATCACTGATAAAGCACTGGGGCCCCAGCTCTGTATTTGACCTGGACATGTCCATGGGCTGTTCCTGCTCCACTTGGCTGAGAGAGGGGACATGGCTTTCTGCAACGCTGCTGGTTCTGGAGCAAGCTTGGAACAAGCCTTGTCTCTGTCTTCCTCACCAGGGAAGGGATTAATGGATTGGGGCCTCTCGTTGATCAGCAAAAATTAGGCTTTCAGGTCCACAGGCATTGCTTTAATTCGTTGGTTTACAAGAGAAGTGATGCCCCTCCATCCCAAACTGAGCCCCAACCGCTGGAAGTCCCTGGGCAGCTGCTGTGTTCCCCATGGGACAGC